>JAJPUD010016665.1:0-33389 GCA_023553655.1 Myrmecobius fasciatus
ATAGGATAAAATATTTGGGAATCTATCTGCCAAGGGAAAGTCAGAAAGTATATGAACTAAATTACAAAACACTTTCCACACAAATAAAATTAGACCTAATCAATTGGAAAAATATTACGTGCTCATGGGTAGGCAGAGCGAACATAATAAAAATGACAATACTACCCAAACTAATCTACTTATTTAGTGCCATACCAATCAAACTCCCAAGAAATTATTTTACAGATCTAGAAAAAATAGTAGCAAAGTTCATTTGGAAGAACAAAAGGTCAAGGATCTCAAGGGGACTAATGAAAAAAAAGGCAGATGAAGGTGGCCTTGCTGTACCAGATCTAAAACTATATTATAAAGCAGTGGTCATCAAAACCGTTTGGTACTGGCTAAGAAATAGAGCAGTCGATCAGTGGCACAGGATAGGTTATCAGGACAATCTAGGCAATAACCTTAACAATCTAGTGTTCGATAAACCGAAAGACCCCAGCTTTTGGGATGAATACTCACTATTCGGTAAAAACTGCTGGGAAAATTGGAAACTAGTGTGGAAGAAAATAGGGCTTGACCCATACCTAACACCACATACCAAGATAAGATCTAAATGGGTTCATGATCTAGATATAAAGAGGGACTTTGTAAGCAAGTTAGAGGAACGTAATATAGTTTATCTCTCAGACCTGTGGAGATGGAATAAATTTATGTCCAAAGAAGACCTGGAACTCCTAATTGAACACCAGATGGATAATTTTGATTATCTTAAGTTAAAAAGTTTCTGTACAAACAAAACAAATGCAGACAAGATTAGGAGGGAAGCATCAAATTGGGAAATCATCTTTACATTCAATGGTTCTGATAAAGGCCTCATTTCTAAAATATATAGAGAACTGTCTCATATATATAAGAATTCAAGCCACTCTTCAATAGATAAGTGGTCAAGGGATATGAAAAGACAATTTTCAGATGATGAAATTAAAACCATCTGTAGTCATATGAAAAGTTGCTCCAAATCACTATTGATCAGAGAAATGCAAATTAAGACAACTCTGAGATACCACTACACACCTGTCAGATTGGCTAAAATGACAGGAAAAGATAACGATGAATGTTGGAGGGGATGTGGGAGGGCTGGGACACTAATACATTGTTGGTGGAACTGTGAACGGATCCAACCATTCTGGAGAGCAATTTGGAGCTATGCTCAAAAAGTTGTCAAACTGTGCATACCCTTTCACTCAGCAGTGTTTCTACTGGGCTTATATCCCAAAGAGATCTTAGAAGAGGGAAAGGGACCCACCTGTTCAAGAATGTTTGTGGCAGCCCTTTTTGTAGTGGCTAGAAACTGGAAACTGAAGGGATGCCCATCAATTGGAGAGTGGCTGAATAAATTATGGTATATGAATGTTATGGAATATTATTGCTCTGTAAGAAATGACCAGCAGGATGATTTCAGAGAGGCCTGGAGGGACTTGCATGAACTGATGCTGAGTGAAACGAGCAGAACCAGGAGATCATCATACACGGCAACAACAGTATTACATGATGATCAATTCTGATGGACAGGGCTCTCTGCAATAAAGAATTGTCTCAAACCAGTTTAAATTGTTCAATGAAGAAAACCATATACACCCAGAGAGAGGGATATGAAATATGGACCACAACGTAACATTTTCATGATCTCTATTGACATTTGCTTGCATTGTGTTGCCTTTCTCTGATTTTTTTTTCTTGTAGATAGGATTTTTCTTGCATAACTTCTCAAGCATTTCAACATTACTAATATGTAGTGGACTTCCTGCCATCTAGGGGAGGGGAGGGGGCTGGGGGTAAAATTTTTAATGGAAAGCTCTGTAAAGATCAATGTTGGGAAACTACCCATATACATGTCATACAAATAAAAAGCTTTAAATAAAAAAAATGGAAAAAAATGATACAGGAGAATTTCACCTATTTCTAATGAAAAGACCAGATCTGAACAAAATTTTGACCTCCAAACACAGAACTCTAGAGAAGCGTAAAAAGATAAAAAGGAAAGAACTCGAGATCTATATCTCTACTAGGGGTATCCTTAAGGAATGGGGGTATAATTTGATTTTACTTTGATAATATGAAAAAGAGAACTAGAGGGGAAAAGGATATCATACTGGGGAAAAGAGGGGAAAAAGTGGTAAAATAAGATCTAAAAAAAAAGGAGGTAAAAACAAGGTAAAATCACTTGAAGAGGCCAAGAAAACCTAATATAATTGAGAGAAAGAGGGGAGGGAGATGAACATTGTGTAAATCTTACTCTCATAAGCTTGGGCTCTAAAAGTGTATATCAGACATTTGATTTCACAGAGAAACTTGTCTGTTGCTAGAGGGAAGTGGGAGGGAAAGGAGGAAAAGTAAGGGACAAACTAATAGAAGGGAAAATAGAAGAATCAGGGGAAAGGAGTAAAAACAGGGGGAGGGGATCTAAAGGGTGGAGTATTGTTTGGGGGAGGGGGTCATCAAAAGCAAAGTACTGAGGAGGGGGGAAGGGAGAAAGGGGAAAGGAAAGGGGAAAACATAACTTGGGTAAATAAGATGGCAGGAAATAAAGAATTAGTTATTCTAACTGTGAATGTGAATGGGATGAACTCTCCCATAAAGCGGAAGCAGATATCAGACTGGATTAAAAACCAGAATCCCACAATATGTTGTCTACAAGAAACACATCTAAAACATAGTGACACATATAGGATGAAGGTAAATGGCTGGAGCAGAAAATATTATGCTTCAGGTGAACAAAAAAAAGCAGGGGTAGCAATCCTTATCTCAGTTCAAGTAAAAGCCAAGATAGATCTAATCAAAAGAGATAAGGAAGGAAACTATATTTTATTAAAGGGTACCATAGATAATGTAGCAATATCTATACTAAATATATATGCACCAAGTGCAATAGCACACAAATTCCTAGGGGAGAAATTAAGAGAGATGCAAGAAGAAACAGACAGCCAAACGATACTAGTGGGGGATCTCAACCTTGCTCTCTCAGAATTAGATAAATCAAACCACAAAATAAACAAGAAAGAAACTAGGAAGATAAACCAATTGTTAGAAAAGTTAAGTATGACAGATCTATGGAGAAAGTTGAATAGAGACAGTAGGGAGTTTACTTTTTTCTCAGCAGCCCATGGAACCTATACAAAAATTGACCATGTGTTAGGGCATAAAAACCTCAAAATCAAATGCAGAAAGGCAGAAATAGTAAATGCATCCTTTTCAGATCATGATGCAATAAAAATCACATGCAATATAAGGCCAGGAGAAAATAAACCAAAAGTGAATTGGAAATTAAATAATCTAATCCTGAAGAATGAATGGGTGAAAGAGCAAATCATAGACACAACCAATAATTTCATCCAGGAGAATGACAATAAGGAGACAACATACCAAAATTTGTGGGATACGGCTAAAGCGGTTATAAGGGGCAATTTTATATCTCTAGAAGCTTACTTGCATAAAATAGAGAAAGAAAAGATCAACGAATTGGGCTTATTATTAAAAAAAACTAGAAAAAGAACAAATTAAAAACCCTCAATTAAATACCAAATTGGAAATTCTAAAAGTAAAAGGAGAAATTAATAAAATTGAAAATAAGAAAACTATTGAATTAATAAATAAAACTAAGAGTTGGTTCTATGAAAAAACTAACAAAATAGATAAGCCTTTAGTTAATTTGATAAGAAAAAGGAAAGAGTAAAATCAAATTGTTAGTCTCAAGAATGATAAGGGAGAACTTTCCTCCAATGAAGAGGACTTAGAGTAATAATTAGGAGTTACTTTGCCCAACTTTATGCCAGTAAGTTTGATAATTTAAATGAAATGGAGGAATATCTACAAAAATATAGATTGCCCAGGTTAACAGAAGAGGATATAAATTATTTAAATAGCCCCATATCAGAGAAAGAAATAGAACAAGCTATTAACCAACTCCCTAAGAAAAAATCTCCAGGGCCAGATGGATTTACATGTGAATTCTACCAAACATTCAAAGAACAATTAATGCCAACACTACACAAACTATTTGAGAACATAGGGACAGAAGGTATACTGCCAGAATCCTTCTATGAGACCGATATGGTGCTGATAGCTAAACCAGGTAGGGTGAAAACAGAGAAAGAAAACTATAGACCAATTTCCTTAATGAATATTGATGCAAAAATTTTAAATAAGATATTAGCAATGAGATTACAGAAAGTCATTCCTAGGATAGTACACTATGACCAAGTAGGATTTATACCAGGGATGCAGGGCTGCTTCAATATTAGGAAAACTATCAGCATAATTAATTATATTAATAACCAAACTAACAAAAACCATATGATTATCTCAATAGATGCAGAAAAAGCCTTTGATAAAATCCAACACCCTTTCCTATTAAAAACACTAGAGAGTATAGGAATAAATGGGCTTTTTCTTAAAACGATCAGTAGCATCTAATTAAAACCATCAGCAAGCATAATATGTAATGGAGACAAACTAAAACCATTCCCAATAAGATCAGGAGTGAAACAAGGCTGCCCACTATCACCATTACTATTTAATATTGTATTAGAAATGTTAGCTTTAGCAATAAGAGAAGAAAAAGAGATAAAAGGAATCAGAGTAGGCAATGAAGAAACCAAATTATCACTCTTTGCAGATGACATGATGGTATACTTAGAGAACCCTAGAGACTCAACTAAAAAACTACTAGAAACAATTCACAACTTTAGCAAAGTGGCAGGATTCAAAATTAATCCACATAAATCATCAGCATTTTTATATATTACCAACAAAGTTCAGCAGCAAGAGATGCAAAAAGAAATTCCATTCCAAATAGCAGATGATAGGATAAAATATTTGGGAATCTATCTGCCAAGGGAAAGTCAGAAACTATACGAACTAAATTACAAAACACTTTCCACACAAATAAAATCAGACCTAATCAATTGGAAAAATATTACGTGCTCATGGGTAGGCAGAGCGAACATAATAAAAATGACAATACTACCCAAACTAATCTACTTATTTAGTGCCATACCAATCAAACTCCCAAGAAATTATTTTACAGATCTAGAAAAAATAGTAGCAAAGTTCATTTGGAAGAACAAAAGGTCAAGGATCTCAAGGGGATTAATGAGAAAAAAGGCAGATGAAGGTGGCCTTGCTATACCAGATCTAAAACTATATTATAAAGCAGCGGTCATCAAAACTGTTTGGTACTGGCTAAGAAATAGAGCAGTGGATCAGTGGCACAGGATAGGATATCAGGACAACCAAGGCATTAACCTTAACAATCTAGTGTTCGATAAACCCAAAGACCCCAGCTTTTGGGATAAATACTATTCGGCAAAAACTGCTGGGAAAATTGGAAACTAGTGTGGAAGAAATTAGGGCTTGACCCATACCTAACACCACATACCAAGATAAGATCTAAATGGGTTCATGTTCTAGATATAGAGAGGGACTTTGTAAGCAAGTTAGAGGAACGTAATATAGTTTATCTCTCAGACCTGTGGAGATGGAATAAATTTATGTCCAAAGAAGACCTGGAACTCCTAATTGAACACCAGATGGATAATTTTGATTATCTTAAGTTAAAAAGTTTCTGTACAAACAAAACAAATGCAGACAAGATTAGGAGGGAAGCATCAAATTGGGAAATCATCTTTACATTTAATGGTTCTGATAAAGGCCTCATTTCTAAAATATATAGAGAATTGTCTCATATATATAAGAATTCAAGCCACTCTTCAATAGATAAGTGGTCAAGGGATATGAACAGACAATTTTCAGATGATGAAATTAAAACCATCTGTAGTCATATGAAAAGTTGCTCCAAATCACTATTGATCAGAGAAATGCAAATTAAGACAACTCTGAGATACCACTACACACCTGTCAGATTGGCTAAAATGACAGGAAAAGACAACGAGGAATGTTCGAGGGGATGTGGCAAAACTGGGACACTAATACATTGTTGGTGGAACTGTGAACAGATCCAACCATTCTGGAGAGCAATTTGGAGCTATGCTCAAAAGTTGTCAAACTGTGCATACCCTTTGACCCAGCAGTGTTTCTACTGGGCCTATATCCCAAAGAGATCTTAGAGGAGGGAAAGGGACCCACATGTGCAAGAATGTTTGTGGCAGCCCTTTTTGTAGTGGCTAGAAACTGGAAACTGAAGGGATGCCCATCAATTGGAGAGTGGCTGAATAAATTATGGTATATGAATGTTATGGAATATTATTGCTCTGTAAGAAACGACCAGCAGGACGATTTCAGAGAGGCCTGGAGAGACTTGCATGAACTGATGCTGAGTGAAACGAGCAGAATCAGGAGATCATCATACACAGCAACAACAGTATCACATGATGATCAATTCTGATGGACATGGCTCTCTGCAACAAAGAATTGTCTCAAACCAGTTCCAATTGTTCACTGAAGAAAACCATATACACCCAGAGACAGGGAAATGAAATATGGACCACAACGTAACATTTTCCTGATCTCTATTAACATTTGCTTGCATTGTGTTGCCTTTCTCTGATTCTTTTTTTTTTCTTGTAAATAGGATTTTTCTTGCATAACTTCTTAAGCATTTCAACATTATTAACATGTAGTGGACTTCCTGCCATCTAGGGGAGGGGAGGGGACTGGGGGTAAAATTTGTAATGGAAAGCTCTGTAAAGATCAATGTTGGGGAACTACCCATACATATGTTATATAAATAAAAAGCTTTAATAGAAAAATTAAATTAAATTAAAAAAAAGGAATGACAAAACTATCCTCAGCAATACAATGATCCAAGATAATCTGAAGGAGTTATGATAAAAAAAAATGCTATCCATCCCCAAAGAAAGAACTGGTGGTAACTGCAGATTGAAGCGCATTTTCACCTTATTTTTCTTGAGGGTTTTTGTTCTGTATTTTCTTTTACAACATGACTATTATAGAAATGTTTTATATTACTACACATATATAACCTATTTTTAATTGCTTGCATTCTCAGTGGGGAGGGCAAGGAGGAAGCAAGAGGAAGGAAGAAAATCTAGAACTCAAAGTTTTAAAAACAAATATTAAAAAAGTTTTCACATGTAAAAATAATAAAAATAAAAATACTAAATAAAAAATAATGGGCAAAATAGAAAAACTGGATCTTGTAATGGCTAGCCTCACCAGAGAACAATCAATTGGGAATGCAAATACAAAGAAGTAAATGACAATCTAGCAGAAGAAAAAACAAAAACATTAAGAGAAAATATACTTATTATACAAGCAAAATACACTATTTCTAAAGATAGAGCACACAGAGACAATCTAAAGATTTTGTTTCTCCCAGAAAAGTATATCATGACCCAAAAAAATCTTAAAAATAATGAAGCAAATAAAACACAACCTCTTTGAATTTCTTAAGAGAAAAAAAATCAAACAAAAAAGTCTGCAAACCCCAAGACATTTAGTAGTTAGATTTAGCAATTCAATTCAGAAACAACAAATTCTGTTATCTATTAGAAGAAAGACCTTTAACAAAAGAATGAACATTTGAATAATTTAGGAAAGAAGAGAATAATATGTTCCAAAGAGCAAGGGAACTGAAGGAGAAGACATAAAAAGAAAATCTACTTGTCTGAGAGGGGAAAAAAGGGAGAAAGAATTTTTTCATAAGATAAAAGAGATGAAAAGGAAGTAAGCAAAAAGTCCAAAGGGAAAAGGGGCAACAAATGAAAGGAGATAATCATAGGTGATGAAAAAATAGTAGGAAGATTAAAATATAAACAGTAGTAAGATTAAAAATAAAGATTAAGATAAAGTAATTAAAGGAACACAGTCCTGTGTTTATAGCTTGAAAAGAAACCTACAATCATATATAGATGGAGGAAATTATAAACCCAAATCTCATAACTTTAAATGTGAATGGATAAAACAATCCAATAAAATGAAAAAGAGTAATAGATTGAATAAGAAAACAAGACTCTACAATCTGTTCCTTAAAACATATACATAAAATAAAACTTAGAGTACTAAGAATTAAATTATCTATCTACTTCAACTGAATACAAAAAAGCAGGAGCTGAAATCATGCTAACCAAACAAAAGCAAACATTCAACAAGGGAATTATATCATGCTGGAAAGGAATCATAGTCAATAAACTAACATCAATAATAAATTTAGATGCTTCAAAAATCTTAGCATTCAAATTCATAAAGAAAATATTATCTGAGCTACAAGAAGACAGACAATAACACAATAATTACAGGAGACTTCAACAGCCATTTCTCAGCTCTTTTTTAAGTCTAACAGAAAGATAAACAAAACAAAAAACCTGTGAAAATGTACGTGTTTCTAGAGAAACTAGATTTTAAAGACATGTGACATCTTTTAAATGGGAAAGCAAAAGAATATCTATATTTCTCAGCACTGACTAGAACTTTGTCAGAAACTGATTATATATTATGATGGAGATATTGCAAACAAATGACAAAAGGCAAAAACTATTAATAATCCTTTGTAGACTGTGACACCACACTCATACCCCCCACAATTTGGGGACTACAAACAAAAGATAAAGACGCAAATGAAGACAATGAAATTTTAAAAGATTAGTCAATTAGAGAATAACTTAAAAGAAAATGATCATGTTTACACAATACATCAAAATTTCTGAGATGAAGGTAAGGCAATCTCCAGGGGGAAATCATATCCTTACAAAGATACTTTAAGAAAATAAAAACAAATGATGAATGATATGAACATGAATTTTTAAAAAAATTAAATAAGTACAAAAGAAGAGATGTTAAAAATTAAAGGGTAAATAAACTGGGAAAAATCCCAAGAAATGATAAATAAAACAAAAAATTGATTTTTTAAATGACCAATAAAATTTATAAACTTTAGATAATCTGATTTTACAGTTAGGTGATGCTTAATATAGAACACCAGGACTGGATTCAGAAAGACCCAAATTCAAATCTAATCTAAGACTTTTACTATCTCATCTTAAGTAAGCCCCTTAAAAATCAATGTTTGCCTCAGTTTTCCCAACTGTAAAATAAGAATAATAATAGCACTTACCTTTAAGGGTTGTTGTGAGGACAAAAGCTATGAAGTGCTTAATACTGTGTCTCACATAGCATTAACACCATATAAATGTTAGCTATGGTTTTTCTAGTAGCAGTGTAAAGTTATAAGAATTAGACTATAAGATAAGTTGAGAACTGCAGAATCTATGTTTTTGAATAGTTGTACTAGAAAAGATTTTTGAGAATTTCCCTGGACAGCAAGGAGATCAAATCAGCCAATATTTAAAATAAATTAATTCATTCTATTCCACTGGAAGGTCAAATACTGAAGCTGAACCTTTAATCAATGGAACCAATGGAAAAGATCATGATTTTGGGTAAGACTGAAGGCAAAAGGAAAGGGGGTGGCAGAGGATGAGATGGATAGATAGTATTATGGAAATAAACTTTGACAAACTCTGAGACACAGTGGAGAATAGAAGGGCCTAGCATGCTATGGTCCATGAGATCATGAAAAGCCAGAGACAACTGAATAACTGAAAGATAATAACAAAATGATTGTGAGAAGAGATCTTTGTAGAGCACAAGCAGTTATTTTTAAAATAAGCTTTAATTATTTCTGATTTCATACTAATAAAATAGGGTAACAATAAACTCTTTGAAAAAATTACTTTTTTTAGAGGGAGGTTATTGCCTTGAAGTATACTCCCCAAATAGAAATCACAGAGTGTCAAAGTATATAAACACATGAACTGATGCTGAGTGAAATCAGCAGAACCAGGAGAACATTATACACAGCAACAAGACTATATGATGATCAATTCTGATGGACATGGTTCTCTTCAACAATGATATGATTCAAATCAGTTCCAATTGTTCAGCGATGAAGATAGTCTTATACATCCAGAGAGAGGCCTGAGGGAACTGAGAGTGAACCACAACACAGCATTTTAATGCTTTCTGTGAATATTTCCATGCATTTTGTTTTCCTTCTTAGGTTGTTTTTTTTCTCTCTCTCTTTCTAGATCTTTTGTTTCTTGTGCAGTAAGATAACTGTATAGCTATGTATACATATATTGGATTTGTCATATAATTTAACATATTTAGCATGTATTAGATTACCTGTCATCTAGGGGCGAGGGTGGGGGGAAGTAGGGGAAAAACTTGGAACAAAAAAAATAAAAGTTTTGCAAAGGTCAATGTAGAAAAATCACTCATATGTTTTGTAAATAAAAAGTTTTTAATAAAAAAGTATATAAATAGTTTTTATAGCTCTTATTACATTATTGTTAGATTGTGCAGCAAAAAGAACAATTTACAGCACCAGCAGTAATATATACTACTTTTCTACATCCCAAGAAAAATGGTGTTTTTAGCTTCATTTTCAATTGTTTCAACATGGCTAATTGGTGTGTAATGGTACCTTAAAAGTTGTTTAATTTGTACTTCACTAATTGCCACTGTGCATTCTTTGGATTCCTTTTTTTTTTTAAATTCTGTGTTGCCCATATCTCCTTCACTATACTGCTTGTTTTTGAGTGTTTATAAGTGTTTATCTTTGTATCCACCCTGAAAGGCAAAAGTCTAAACACAACCTAGGAAATAAATGATGACTTTTCAAACTCTTAACTGGTATGCCGAGCTGAAATTTCTAGCTCTCCTTCCCTTCCATCTCCAAACCCATGGACATCAAAAACCATAAATCGTGATTGTTAATTGAGGCCAATCTCATGGGTCCCATTAACATCACCTCTGAGAGAATATAACCTTTATTTTCATTGAACTGATTGTGGGGCCATACAAATTTCAAGTAACTGATGTGTTGTGAAAAAATTGATAATTCTTTAGAATTTATCACATATTTTATAAAAATACACAATCATTTTTCAAAAGCAAAGATCATAATTAAGGGGTCAAAATCATGCCTTCAGGAAAGGGCCCCATATGTGCAAGAATGTTTGTGGCAGCTCTTTTTGTAGTGGCTAGAAACTGGAAACTGAATGGATGCCCATCAATTGGAGAGTGGCTGAATAAATTATGGTATATGAATGTTATGGAATATTATTGCTCTGTAAGAAACGACCAGAAGAACGATTTCAGAGAGGCCTGGAGAGACTTGCATGAACTGATGCTCAGTGAAGTGAGCAGAACCAGGAGATCACTATTCACGGCAACAACAATACTATATGAGGATCACTTCTAATGGACATGACTCTCTTCAACAATGAAATGCTTCAAACCAGTTCCAATTGTTCGGTGAAGAGAGCCATGTACACCCAGAGAGAGAGATGTAAAATGTGGACCACAACATAACAT
The DNA here is from genome assembly GCA_023553655.1 of Myrmecobius fasciatus. NCBI lineage: Eukaryota > Metazoa > Chordata > Mammalia > Dasyuromorphia > Myrmecobiidae > Myrmecobius > Myrmecobius fasciatus. The sequence goes on from JAJPUD010016665.1 coordinate 11,338, forward strand.
TTTCATGTTCTCTATTGAGGTTTGCTTGCGTTGTATATCCTTTATTGGATTATTCTTTCTTGTAGATACGATTTCTCCTGCACAAAAAATGATGTGTGGCAATAACTATACCTATATTCGATTTCTTAAGTATTCTAACCTAATTATCATGTAGTGGATATCCTGCCATCTAGGGGAGGGGTGGGCAGTAGGGGGGAAAATTTGTAACAGAAAGCTTTGTAAGGGTTAATGTTTAGGAATTACCCATACATATGTTTTGCAAATAAAAAGTATTAATAAAAAAAATCATGCCTTCAAATAGGAGCTCATGATTCCAAAATCAGCACACTTTCATAAAAAAGGAGGGATACTGTTGAGAAAAAATTCAGAGTAAGGATAAGGCTAGTACTTACAACCATACAAAATAGAGCAATGAGAATAGAGAACTGTTTACTGAATATATCAGTTATGGTTTATATACTTATTAGGGGCCATTGCTCTTTTCAGCAAATGAGAAATTCTACTAAACATTAGCTGAGTGACAAATACCCTTTAAAATACAGTATTTATTTCTTAAGCCTAACCATAACAATAAGGCAACTCAAAATGGCAAAAAGGTGCATGTTAAAATGACTAGAAAAGGAGATAAGACAGTCCTGTTACAGGAATGAAAAGTAACAGATGGGAAACTTCGGGAAAACAAAATAACAAGACAAAAGATACAAACATGTTGGATAGATAATCTATGGGAGAAACAGGGAAACCCAAAAGATTCTTGCAGGATGACAGGGTAATACTTGCTGATACTTCTATTCTCAATCCAATAATCTGTATATTGAACTTGAGGCTAGTTAAACTTATTAGCAAAGTAAGTGATCATTCCTTCATTTCTTTCTCCCAACCCTGGACTCCTTTCTCCTCCTCCCAGCAATTATTTCTGAGTCCAACACCCTCCATTCCCCAAATGGCTCAATTATAATAAAAGATTAAAAAGACTTTATTGAAGAAAAAAACATGGAAGAAGAGAAGCTTAGGAGTTGCAAAAGAAAGGCCCAGCAAAAGAAAAGACTATCATGATGAGAAAAGCTAGAAAAGAAAACTTGAAGTTTAGCCTTTACCAAGCTTTTCTATGAAAAATACATCATGGTATACAGCAAAAAAAAAAAAAGCACCAATTACCAACATGCTAATCCCAAAGGGAATTTCTTTATTTTTTAAATAATATTTTATATTTTATCCAGTTACATGTAAAGACAATGGCTAACATTTTTTCTTCTTTTTTTTTTTGGCAAGAAAATAGGGGTTAAGTGACTTGCTTAGGATCACACAACTAATAAGTGTCAAAGTGTCTGAGGCTAAATTTGAATTCAGGAATTCCTGACTCTAGGCCCAGTGCTCTACTGACTGTGCTACTAGCAACTACCATATCATTTTCAGAAAAGTATAAAAGTCATTAATGCTGCTAATATAATATGTTCTCATCTTGTAGGAGGGTTTTTGTGCAATGTGTGTGCATGGCTTAAACATTCTATAAATATCATCATAGGCTGAGCTTCAACTGCTAGAGAATAAAAATATTATGTGCTTTGTTTAGAAATGGTCATCTCTTCAACAATTCCACAGACATGACTCATGACAAAAGTCTTAATAAATGTTTAATAACTTTGATAAGGTTTCCATAGCTGATGAGGAAGTTAACATTGAGAAGGGAGCTAGAATATTCTGCCTTAGAGATATTACTTTAATAATTGCTTGAAATCTAAAGTTCAGAATATTTGCTAATTTAATTTATAATCAATACTGTGAATATTAATGACTAAAAGTAATCTACGTAGTTTATACTTCCCTTTCATTTCAGACTTTCTATCTGTCCCTCCTGTTTCTCTGAAATGAAGTTTGCTTTAGTCTTAGGTTCATTTAGCATTAGCCATTCATTTATAATCTGATTGCTCTCAACAATTCAATTTAACAAATATTTAGTGATCAACCACTATATGTAATGAATTGTGAACATACAAATATCACTAAGTGTATGATTTTAAAAAAAATATTCATCTGCCTACAAGAAATGAACTGTTCTCTCCCAACCAAAAAAAAATCAGAAAAAGAAATTCAAAAGAAAATGTTAGAAGTTCAAATTTATTTAAACATTGACAGTTGAAATATTAAATTTCTCAGTTTCTCTCTCCAATTCTCATTAATTTTCCCTAAATTTCACATCATGGTAATATTGATCAGAATAGACTTTTATAGCTAATTCTACATTTATTCTTATGAATTATACACTCTAATGTGCATTTTTGGTATCTGTGTACCTGAATTTAAACAACAGGTATGCTTTTAAAAAATGTATGTGAGTTAAATTATTTTATAAATATCAGGGGAGATTACTGTTTAAAGGCATATCAGAATAATTTTTTAATAAAGTGAAGCATTCTTTAATAAAAGAAATCATACCCTGACTTTTGTAGTTGAAAAAAGAATATAGATATGAAGTCCAAAGACCATGGTTTACTTTCTCCTATAAGCTTCAAGTTTGTCATTTCCAAAATGATAGTATTAAGTCATTCTATAATTGAGAAATGGTCAACTGATATAGACAATTTTCAAACAAAGTAATTAAAGCCATTTCTAGTCATATGAAAAAAATGCTCTAAATCACTATTGATTAGAGAAATGCACATTAAAACAACTCTGAAGTACCACCTCACATCTCTCAGATTGGCTAAGATGACAGAAAACTGGGACACTATTGCATTGTTGGTGGAGCTGTGAACTGACCCAACCATTCTGGAAGCAATTTGGCACTATGTGCAAAGGGCTATAAAATTATAAAATTTGATTTGGCAGAGCCACTACTGAGTCTGTATCTCAAGAAAATCATAAAGGAGGGAAAAGGACCCACATGTGCAAAAATGTTTGTAGCAGCTCTTTTTGTGGTGGCAAAGAATTGGAAATGAGTAGATTCCCCTTAGCTGAAGAATAGCTAATTAAATTATGGTATATGAAAGTGATGGATTATTATTGTTCTATAAAAATGACGAACAAGCTGATTTTAGAGAGGCCTGGAAAGATTTACGTAAGCTGATGCTAAGAGAAACAAGTAGAACCAGGAATACATTGAGCACAATAATAGCAAGATTGTGTGATGATCAAGTATGAAAGAGTTATTTCTTCTCAGTGGTTCACTGATCCAAGGCAATTCCTATAAAATATGGATAGAATACACCATCTGCATCCAGAAAAAGGATTATGGAAACTGAATATAAATCAACACATGCTATGTTCACTTTTCTCTATTTTTTTTCTCTCTTGTGGTTTTTCCCTTTTGTTTTACTTTTTCTCTCCCAACATGATTCATGAAGAAATGTGTATTTAAAAAGTTAATATACATGTATAACCAGAAAAAAAACAATTTGAATAAAAGAAATCCGTAAGTGCTACAAATCAAGAATAGATGTTATATAAATTGTCTCAAAATTTAAGAATGTGACCAAGAAATGTTAATAATGCAGATTAAGCTTAAAAATGTGTCCTCTTTTTAAGAGCTCAATGTTAAAAACACATATATAAATTTACTAGCAAACCATGGAATGAAAGGAAGGTAGGATATGGGTTGGGTAGAGAGTGGGTTAAAAAACCTAGTCATAGAACTATGATGAACCATAAGAAATGGGAGGTAATCAACAGGAAAGAGGCATGAGGATTACCAAGACTTGAAAGAAGCAGGAAAGTCAGGAGGTGGAGAAGAGAGTTGAGAGAGAATAAATGACAGCAAGATTCAGAGGTGGCCCTCAAAGGCAGCTTCTCTTTCAAACACCATGCAGTCTGGAGTTCAGAAGTGCTAAGTCTTAACTTTACATGAAATTAACCAGAATTTGCACTATATCTATCAGAAACAATGAATTATGCCTTTGTAGGACTACAAAAGTTTTATCATTTTTTTTTAAATTTTCCTCCAGAAGGAAACAGCTCCCTCTCTTGCTTCAGAAATACATACAATTTATTACAACTACCTTTTGAAAGATCATTAGTGAGAATCCATTTTGGCTGCAGCTTCTATCTGAGGCCAAGGAAATAAACAGAATTTAAATATTTTTAAAAGTGCGAATGAGTGGTAAATACATGTGTTTAAAAGGTTCATCCTATATTCATGCTGAGTTCTAGGACTCTTAAAATACATTTAAAAAAGACCTTCCTTGAGAGTAAATCGGTGTGTCATTGTGTTTAAAGAAATGAAAGAAAACAAAAAAAACCCCAAAGAACCAGATTATTCTCCTAAATTAGTGTTTGTTTGAAGACTGCAACACATTTAATTTGAAATTTCCTCTAGCTGTGCCAAATTAGAGATTGAGCTCCTTCCTGTGAAGTTTTGAAGTGTACAGTCTTACGTGACACACAAAATACTGTTAAAACAGTTGAGAGTAGGAAGGAATTTAAAAAAAAAATGTTTTTCTTCAGTATCATGCACCTGGCAAGAAAAGGGACCGTTCTTGTAAAGCCTTAAAGGCATTCCGCACTCTCTCCTGAGATTGAAACCTACTTATTTTTATTTCCCTTTGTAAACCTATGAAGTTACATCACTTTTTTTTGGCTTGGCTTTACAATTTTCAGTACTTTTCCATGGACATTGTTCCTTGTTCCTTTCCTCTTTGCCTCCCCTCCTCCCCCCTATAATTAAAAGTGATGGTTACTTGACCATGAGGGGCATCTGGAAAGGAACTGGCTCACTTCCGATTCGTTCTGGCCTCAGGGAGAAGCACCAACAGTTTGTAGTGTCATATTTATTTAGTTCGAAATAAATGAGCCAGTCACACAATCAGGCATATGCTTACTCATTTACTTTACAACATAAACACAAAGAGAAGGCTGTAAGGGAGAAGTGCTCCTCCAAAATCCTTCCACACTTCCTAGGACTCCCACTCCTATGACTGAAGTTGACCAAACAGAGCTAAGGTCTCCAGCTCAGAGAACCAGAATGTCTGCCTGGGACAGAACCTGTAAGGATAATTTATATTGTTTCAGAGTTGGAAGACACCATGTGAGCCACTCAGTTCATCCGATAAAGGACCTAGGCACACTGAAACCTATGAGATAGCTGACAAGTGGCTAGGTGGCTACTTGGCATACTTCACTTTTAAACAGAACTGTTAGTAAGGTCTTTTCAGAAGTCAAATCTAAATGCGCCTCTAGGCCACTTTCACCCTTGCCCTTGTCTCTGCCCCTGAGTGCCAAACAAAACAATCAGAATCCCTCTTCCAAGTGACTAGTTTTAAGCACTTAAAGATAATTATCTTGCCACAGGACAAAGGGCTAGAACTTGAAAGCATAAAAAGTACCAGCCACATGGAGTCTGGCCCCTCTAAAGTCCATTAGATTGCCATACCTTACTTTGCTGAAGTCACATTTCCTGTTAGGCAGTTATCTGGGTGGCAGAGTGGACAGCACATTGGATCTTGGGTCAGAAAGACCCAAGATCCAATTCATTCTCAAATAACTTACTAGTTGCATGATTTAATTTCTATTTGCCTCAGATTTTTCATCTTTAAAATGGAAATTATGATAGCATTTGCCTTCCAGGGTTGTTGTCATAATTAAGTACTTACTTAACACAACACTTGATACCCAGAGCTTTGTAAATGTTTCTTCTTATTATTGTAGAGCTGCATTCCAAGGTTGAGCAGGGCTACCAATTATCACTGTATCCCTGTAGTTTTACTTTTTTTTTTAACTTTGCAAACAAAGAAAACCTTTGGTTAGCTGTTTAATGTCTTGTGAATGCCTCATTTTGTCCCAATAATGACCCTTAAATAACAGGGTGTAGGTAGGTGTCAGAACCACTTCTAACAGAACCTTATAGATTTGGATTAATAGGGCACTCTTGGCCAAGTGACCATATCTCATGTTGGAGAAGGCAGAGACCTTTCTAACAAACTGACTCAAGAGAAAGGCTTTACAACTCAGTGTGTGCTCCAGGCTGTGAAACATCCCTGTCAGCCTTCTGTGTCCATCTGGGATTTCTTTCAATTACTCTATGATTATATGGGAGGTGAACCCCCTTCCTTCGTCACTGCTGGGTCTCCATTTGTTAAGACATTGATGTGGGGCCAGGAATGAAGGGCAGGAAAGCAGATCCTATAAATGACACCGGGATTGTTTCCCCATGAACAAAATGGACCTGGTGGCTCTTAAACAGCAAGGGAGCATAAGCCTGCAGGTTCCCTCTTTTCTCTGCGCCAGCACTCCTCCCAGGAGCCTGATGAACTCTGGCAGGCTCACCAACTCCTTCCCAATCAAAACTTGCTGCTACCCTTCAAGTCTTGAATCATGTCTTCATCTCACAATTAAATAGTCAACCAGTTCATTTCTATCACCCAAACACTCTACAATTTCCCATGGTCCAACCATAGTACAAGTTTTAGCCTTACAAAGAGTTCAGTACAAACAATTCCATCCTTATACAAAACAATGAAGCCAAAAAAGGCCAACCACAATTAAAAAAACAAAAGTGGTGAAAATACTTCAAAAAATTCATTCATCCACAATAAAATGAAAAGCCAGATTTCTTCAGTCCAACACATCCTAAAATGACTGACTTTATATTATTCCTGCCCATTCCCTGCCATATTCTCTTCCTTTCCCAAACACATCATTTAACTCATCTCTCTCTCTCTCTCTCTCTTTTTTTTTGCTTTTTTTTGCTGAGGCAATTGGGGTTAAGTGACTTGCTCAAGGTCACACAGCTAGGACATTTAACTCATCTCTTAAAAATAAGTCAAACATATACTCAGAATTCCTATGAATTGTGTGACACCACATGAAGCACTAGCAACAGAAAGATGAAAAATTACACAGCACTTACCTCAAGTGGTTTAAACTCAGTGGTGAGATTGTATGTGTATATACACATATGTGGTATCATGAATGCATACCCACATATGTATATATGTACACATAAATCTGCAAGTGTTTGTACCTATATGGTGGTGTGAACATGTATACATACACATGTACTTTCTACACATATGTGCATATACACCTTTTTAAAAGAAATCTGACTATTTAGTATGCTATGTACACACACATGCACAAACATATGTATACATATATGAATAAATGTGGAAATTATGTGAGTGTATTAGAAATTCTATACTGTAATATTTATAATTTAAGTATAATATAGTATGTACTCCAATATTATACATTAGGGCGCTTATTATATGTGTACACTGTTTCATATATGCTATATATTGTATATTACATTTTAATACATGTATATAGTATGGTGTAGTGTGTATGTACTGGAATTTCCTCACAACTAAATCAATCCACAAGCATTTATTAAATGGTTAGGCATTACTTTGGTTCTCAGAATACAAATACAATAAATGGAATAATCCTTCCTCATAGATACCTTTATATTCTACAATTTTTCATCAATTCATCCATGCTGGCACTCCTTAAGCAACTTCTGCTCATGATCTTCCCCAAAAGATCCCCACAGAGGTTCCACTGAGCATGCTTAAGGTCTTCTTAGCTTTCCATGAACACTACTACAAAAATACTAGTGGAATACATTGGATGTACATCAGTTATCATCTGCTCTTGCCACATGATCAGCCCCTCTTTTCTTTCTGTCATGTTCTTCTGAGTTTCTCTGGATTATTTGTTGTCATCTGCTCATATTGACTATGTGTCTTTCCATGACCTCTTTATATGATACACCTTGATGACTGTTTTAAGGCAGTGAATATAAATAACTATAAATAAGTTAAAATGGACCATTGGAGCAGAATGAGACAATTAAGACTGGAGGAGTAATTACTAGGTGAAAGGAGGTAGATAATCAATAGAGGGTCAAGATAGGAAGTGGGCCTTGAAGGATGATATTTAAATAGGTAAAGTTATCTCCCTTCAGACACAGAAAACTGCATGTGCAAAAGCCCAGATCAGAAACCTAGAAGTATGTCTAAAATTCAAATGGCACATGAAAGAAATTTGTATGAGAAGAAGGCTGAAAAAATGTGTATGGAAAAAAAACCTGGAAAGGCAACTAGGTGGCACAGTGGATAGAGCACCAGCCCCGAAATCAGGAGAACCCGAGTTCAAATCTGGTCTTAGACACTTAACACTTCCTAGCTGTATGACCCTGGGCAAGTCACTTAACCACAATTACCTCAGCAAAAAAAAAAAATATATATATATATTAATAATAAATATAATAAAAAGAAAGAAAGAAAAAAAAAAGCTGGAACTGAACTGAATTGTCAAGAGTCTTTAATGCCAAGCATAAAAGTTTGGATTTTATTCAGCAGGTAGGGGAGCATTATTGAAGATTTCTGAGCAGACTGTGTGATAAACTATGCATTAGAAGGATTATTTGAATTACAGGATTAGTGATAACCTGAAGATAAGACAAAGAAATGCCAGGACAATTAATTAAAAGCAATAATGATAATAATGATGGAAATACTCACAGTTAGTGTTTTACGGCTTACTAAGCATTTTCTTTACAACAATCTCGTGAGGTAAATAATATAGGCCCTATTATTATTCCCACTTTGTAAATACTGAAACAAACTCAGAAAGGTTAATAAGCCATTTACCCATTTTGCAAAGCTAGTAAATATCAGAGATAGTAGTCACACCTTGGAATCTCCTGATTCCAAAGTCAGTGTTTTGTCCTATATAAGCCAATGGTCATTCTCCAATGTTTAAATTATCAAAGAATATGAACAATTAGTTCTCAGAATAAAAAAAATGCACACTATTAACAACCATATGATAGAATTTTTCCAGATCACTAAGAAAGATGCAAATTGATACAGGTCAAAGAATTTATCTTTACACCAGCAAAGGGATCAAAATGACAAAAGTTAGAAATAGGTAAAGTTGGAAAGTCCCCTAAAGAGTTGGCAAATTGACTAAGGAAGTTAGAAGATAGTTAAGACTCATGCAATGGTCTGACATAGGCATGAATAAGATTCATTGCTAAAAGCATCACAGGGCCAATGGACAGTGGTAACATTAAGTAAATGCCATGTTTGGCCAGCCCAGAGTAGATGAAGCAGAGTTTGGGGTGCAGAGCCAACAAAGTATAAATGTGCACACTCTTAGAGTCATCATCAGATGAGCCCCAAACATGGTCATAGTATTTTCATGAATCTATGTTGTCAGGATGGTTTGAAGACTAGTGCACTTAGATTTTCATCTTGAGAGGCAAAACCTTTTGTATGCATTGTTATTTATTCATTCATTTTACTGATGATGGAGGAATACCCTTTGCCGGCTCATTAAGAACTCGTTTCCTCTCATCTCATTTGCCCTTCTTTGCAAATAGCTTTGCTTTTTTCTCATCATAACATAGTTATCAATAGAATGAGATGCCACCCACCTTTATTAACCCTGAAAAATTAACATGAAGAAATATACACAGACTGTCTATACTTCTACTGATTAGATCCCAACAGGAAAATACACATAATAAAAACCAGACCCAAACTTCTTATTGTCTGAAAGGAATACTCAAACACGGAGCTTGAGAGAGAAGCTGACCTATGACAAGAGACACATAAATAAACACACACCACACTTCTGGGAGTTGGGCGCTTGCCCAGACATTCAGATTTAGAGAGCCTAATAGGCAGAAAATATGGGAAGCTCCCACCCTAATGGTAATCAGACCCTCCTCTGTTTTGTTCTTAACTATCAGCAGATGATTGGAGCTACAATGCCATACTATATGGAGGATTTTAATTTAAATTTCATCATGCTAGTAGACACAAATCTACCACTTAACAATGATATGCTGGCTCCTAAAAATGTATAACTTAATTAAAAAGATAAATTTGGACCTTGCAGACTATATAGGATCACTTTGTATTTAAAGGAGAAACTTCATCTCTGTTATCTTTATATGAACAAAAATACATTTTGATACAACATCAACAAAAAATTGGGTGAATACTGAATACCCTCCTACCTGCAACAGATGACTGCTTTGCACGAAAGGGCCAAATCCAGGAAGATCTGCCTGACCTCGAACGAGAGGGCATACTTAAGTGTGTGGCCATCAATGATCAAGGCAATGTCATTTTCTTTGCCCAGAGAACTTCCAAGGCAAGTGCAGTGCTGAGTAAGAGCGTCTCTTGTTGCCTGAAATAAGAAAAATATGGGAGAGATAAAAAGTAAATCTAAATTATTCCATCAAAAAGTCTTGAAATTTCAGTATGACCTTTCACAATATGCATTATCACTGTTCACATCAACTTTATACACTAACACTTCACCTTAATGTCATCGAGTCTGCTGTCCTAATCAACATGACTTATATTGAGGTCTTTTTGGTACCTAATTAAGTTCTCACAACAGGAAACATGCATGAGATTATAGGGATTTGATGTCCATTTCCAGTTGGAATTAAAAAGTGGGATTATATCAAGGTAGTAAATTTTGATTCCTGGGCAGTTATACTCAAATCAATAAGGACTGTAACTCTACAGAAATACAAGAAATAATAGAAATACAAGGTCAGAATAGGAGTGGTTACAACAACTGGGTGCTATATATGGTCAACTTGAGAGTAGATATGGCTCAGTTTTAAAGGGCATTGTTAAGCTAATTAGGATACTATAAAGAATAATTCTAGTCATTATTTGTGTGTGACAATGAATATAGTGCATATGCCACAAATAATGTGTATATTTAATTAAGTGCATAGAATCAAAATAGATACTCTCCTCCTGTAGAGTTTAATTTTAGGCTTAGGTATCACTATAAAACTGGAACCTCTCATCTTACTGAACCAGTTTTCATTTTCAACAAAAGACTTCAGGGCATATTAGAAGGGGATGCATTTAGAACTTCCCTTAACTAAAAATAGCATTTGATATTTCTACTACCGAAAAGAATAATAAAGTAGCACTGTAGGAATGCATTGTTAATAGATGGAAGATGTGTTCAGGAAGAAAGGTAACTGGTATGTTAAACTAATTTTTTATTAAAAAGGGAGATATATAGAAGGTATCCCTATATTATTTATTATTGCCTAGGATGAGTCCATTGCTGAGTCAGGCTGCTTAAACAGAAAAACATAAGATCTCAATTTTGGCCTCTAGCTTGCTGTATAATATTAGGCCAGTCATTTAACATCTAAAGCTCAGTTTCCTTTGTAAAGTACTGTTAAAGCTACCTGCCCCATATGCTTAATGGAGATATTGAACGACTGTTCTGATCCTAAAAAATGCTATACATAAATATAATGTATAGTATTATTTTTAAAGGAGGTACCCAATTATGGAATCAGCTAGCAGAAACTAGGAACGTATGTTCCTGAGACATTGCATAACTATAGTGTTTCAGAGCTGGAAGGGACCTTAGAGGTTACCTAGAATTTGAAAAGGCCTTGAATTTAGAGTCAGAAGGACTAGATAGTTCTGCTCATGTTACTCAGGTGACTTTAGCAAGAAACCTCCCTCCCTTTCTTACTCCTGAATTTCCTTGACTATAAAGTAAAGGTGTTGAATCTCTAAAGTCCATTTCTCAGATAAAAAATCATATAACATTTCAGTGGGTTCATTCTCTCTGTCTCAACATTCTCTCAGTCAGCGATTGTAGATCGCAACCTATCTACACCTCAGCAGAAATCTCTTCTTCACAATATTCTTCAAGAGAGTGTGGAAAGGAAGTTTCCATCTAACAGATTTCTGCCTGCAAACAGCCTACTGTGCTGTCAATTTAGTATTAAGGTTAATCATGTTTTTTATGTTGTGTTTTTGTTGTTTTTTTTTGTCTTGGATCCACTGAGCAATCTAGCAACACAATGATGAACACATTTAAGAATGATATACTGCATAAAATAAAATATACAGTATAACAAATGAAATCAATTTAAACACATCAATATATTTAAAATAAAATACACAAATGGGGCAGCTAGGTGGCGCAGTGGATAGAGCACCAGCCCTGAAGTCAGGAGGACCTGAGTTCAAATCTGGTCTCAGACACTTAACATTCCCTAGCTGTGTGACCCTGGGCAAGTCACTTAACCCCAATTGCCTCAGCAAAAAGCAAAAAAATAAAATAAAATAAAATACACAAGAAGTAGCTAGACCGTGCAGATAAGGCACCAGCCAAGAGGACCCAAGTTCAAGTCTGACCTCAGACACTTAATACTTCCTAGCTGTTTAACCTTTGGGCAAGTCACTTAACCCCAATTGCATCACAAAAACAAAAACAAAAATACACAGGCCCTTTCTTTAAATATATCTATAGATCCCTAGCTTAAGAAGACCTGAGTTATTACTCTGATTCATGTCAACTCTATCAAGTCTGGTTCCTGGCTGCCTCCTGCTCTCTCCAGCACCATTGCAGGTGAATTCACTTTCTTTTCATATACTGAATGTCCTGCCTTCCATTTCATTTCCTTACTGTTATCTCTTTGCTGTCAGTATAGTGATCCATGGGGATTCAGTCTTAGACTCTTGCCATCTGGTCCATCTCTTGGAATTTAAGTCCTCACAGGAAATGTAGTTCTTAACCAGATGGACCTTGCATCATCGGATCCTTGTAACTTATATTTACATATGCATGTATTCTCTTCCTGGTTGTGATTAACTATAAATATGTACCTTGTTTTTTGCAATATTTGTGAACAGCTGGATTGTATTTTGTAAAAAAAAAATTGTCATAACTAGTTTATATGTTCCAAGAGGAAACTGCCATGTAAAAGAATACTAAGGTGAATGTTTTCATAAAGCAGCTCACTACTCCCTACTTAACTTAAAAAAAAACCCAGATTTTATAATAGTTATACTTAAGAAGATAAACATATTTATTTGTGAAAATTTTAGTACAACATAATTTCTTTGAAAAATTTAGGTCCATAACATGGTTACAATAATTTCAGGGGAAAAAAAAAACCTGACCTTACAAAAGTCAAATCACAAAATTATATTCTTATTATTTCCTTTCACTGTAACAAATGTAGTTTACCCAGATGATCACTGAATTTCAGAGGTCATCTAGTATTATCCATGCTTGAAATACATTAAAAATGATCACAGCCTCTGGTAGAAGATCCCTAGTAATGGAAAACTCTGGGTCTCCAGAGTGCCTTTCTTTCTCAGACAACAATAATTACTTTCCACAAGTAGAGTAAAAATCTGTTTTTCTATAATTTCCTCCCTTTGTTTCCAGCTCTATTCTATGTGGAATATCTCTCTTCCATTTGATGGCCCCTAAAATACTTGAAGAAGCTATTTTATATTTTCCCTCGGTCTCCTCTTCTTTAGGGTAAATGCACTCCCCCCCCCCAAGCTCTTTCAGCTAATTCTTTTGTTTCTTTGAAAATTAAGTGAAGGAATAGATACACATATCCACACCTACACATAGAAATTATGTGTGCTTCTATAATATACATATGTCTATATATTATAAATAAGTATGTGTATCTTAATTACACAAGAATATTTAAACCTCTAAACTCAATCTACTAAATGGTCAAAAGATATGAACAGACAATTTTCAGATGAAGAAATTGAAACTATTTCTAGTCACATGAGAAGGTGCTCCAAATCACTATTGATCAGAGAAATGCAAATTAAGACAACTCTGAGATACCACTATACACCTGTCAGATTGGCTAAGATGACAGGAAAAGAAAATGACAAATGTTGGAGAGGATGTGGGAAAACTGGGACACTAATACATTATTGGTGGAACTGTGAATGGATCCAACCATTCTGGAGAGCAATTTGGAACTATGTTCAAAAAGTTATCAAACTGTGCATAGCATTTGACCCAGCAATGTTTTTACTAGGCCTATATCCCAAAGAGATCTTAAAGGAGGGAAAGGGACCCACATGTGCAAGAATGTTTGTGGCAGCCCTTTTTGTAGTGGCAAGAAACTGGAAACTAAAAGAATGCCCATCAATTGGAGAATACTGAATAAATTATGGTATATGAATATTATTGCTCTATAAGAAATGACCAGCAGGATGATTTCAGAGAGCCCTGAAGAGACTTCCATGAACTGATGCTGAGTGAAATCAGCAGAACCAGGAGAACATTATACATAGCAACAAGACTATATGATGATCAATTCTGATGGACATGGCTCTCTTCAACAATGATGTGATTCAAACCAGTTCCTATTGTTCAGCGATGAAGATAATCATATACATCCAGAGAGAAGCCTGAGGGAACTGAGTATGGACCACAACACAACATTTTAATGCTTTCTGTGAATATTCCCTTGCATTTTGTATTCCTTCATAGGTTGTTTTTTTTCCTCTCTAGATCTGATGTTTCTTGGGCAGTAAGATAACTGTATAGATATGTATACATATGTTGGATTTGTCATATAATTTAACATATTTAGCATGTATTAGATTACCTGTCATCTAGGGATGGGGGGTGAGGGGAGGAGGGGAAAAGTTTGGAACAAAAAAAATTTTTTGCAAAGGTCAATGTAGAAAAATCACTCCTGTGTACTGTAAATAAAAAACTTTTAATAAAAAAAGGAAAAAAATAAAATAAACTCAATCTACTTGAAAGTTAAACTTTCTGTAAAAATTTAATCTCATTTCTCTTTCAAAGAAATTCAAGAAATTTCTATTGATAGTTGCTATTATTTTAACAAATTTATGTTTACATGACCACTGCTCCCCCAGATGAAAAAAAATTTTAAAAAGAGAATGCAAAATAAAGCCCTAATCAAAAATGCACAGAGTCTAGCAAAACAGATTCCTTGACCAAGCCTGAAAATGGGTCTGTCTTTACATTTTAAGTTCATGACTTCTCCGGGAGGCGGAAAGTAGCATGTTTCATCTTCAGTCTTCTGAATTCAGGTTTATCATTGCATCGGTTAGAATCTAAAGTTTTTCAAAATTGTTTTTCTTTATCTTGTAGATGTCATCATACAAACTATCCTGGTTCTGCTCACTTTACTCTGCATCATTTCAGAGAGAATTTCCAACAGTTTCCTTTAAAATTGTCCATTTCATCATCTCTTATGATGAAATAGAACTCTATTACAGTGATGTACCATGATTCACTTCCCCTGATTCACTTCTCTATTGTTTCAATAGTACCAAATCATTTTCATGATGAGTTTTTTGTAGAACAGGTGTGGTATTGATACACTCTTTCTTCCTCAATTTGTAAATTATCCTTGAGCTTCTTGCCCTTTTATTCTTCACATGGATTCTATTATTTTTACTAATTCTGTAAAACAGTCCTTAGATAGTTTTTATTAATACAATACTGATAAATTAAGTAATACTGTTAGATTTACTATGTTGACTTGATTGACCTTGACCGTCTAATGTTCTGCAAATTATATAGTTGGTCTGTTTTTATTTCAGGAAATATGTTTTATAATGAGATTCATATATTTTCTGAGTGCATCTTGGTAGATAAACTATGAGTTATTGTTTTTAAATATTAGAATTGAGTTAAATTTAGACAACTCATATGGACATAAAAATCTCACACAGGCACATACAATCTTAGACAGAATTCCAAAATTCTTTGGGTTACTTGATATAGTTTTTTAAACTACTGTAGCTTACTGACTATCTCAAATTATCACATATATACATACATATATATGCAGAGAGAGAGAGAGAGAGAGAGAGAGAGAGAGAGATTTTGTTCATTCATAATTGTTTACAAGCCTTCTCCCTCATTAGACTATGGAGTCTTTAAGATAGACTATGGATAGGGCAGCTAGGTGGCACAGTGGATAGAGCAACAGCCCTGAAGTCAGGAGGACCTGACTGGTCTCAGGCATTTAACACCTTCTAGCTGTATGACCCTAGGCAAGTAACTTAACTCCAGTTGATTCAGCAAAGAGAGAGAGAAGAGAGAGGAGAGAGAGAGAGACAGAGAGAGACATAGAGAGACAGAGAGAGAGAGAGACAGAGAGAGAGAGACAGACAGACAGAGAGAGAGAGAGAGAGAGAGAGAGAGAGAGAGAGAGAGAGAGAGACTGAGACTATGGTGGCTGCATTTTACTTTTCTCAATATACCCAGAGCTTGAGTGACTGATCACAATAGATACTTAATAACTAATTAATGACAGATAAATGGCTCAGAATCTAAGTACTTAAAAGATAAATAAATGATTTAAAGGGGAAAATAGTGAAACCCTAATTCAGAAAATCTTAATATATCCCCTTCAGAGATAAATAATTGTAACATACATATATACACACATGTACATATATGCATATTATATATACCACATATTAGGGCATAAAAACCTGACCAAAAAAATTCAGAAAAGCAGAAATATTCAGCACATTTTTACTTATCATAATGCAAAAACATGCTTTCAATAAGACATTTAAATAAAAGATAGAAAATTAAAGATTTAAAAAGTTAATCCAGAATTGGAGGTTCTAAGAACAAATTGTAGAAGCAATGGATAATTTCACTAAAGATAATGATAACAATGATACAATATACCAAAACTGTGGGACGCAGCCAAAACAGTTCTTGGTGTAACATTTTTATCTCTAAACATATTCAGTAACAGAAGAGAGAATGAACATATTAATGATTCCAACATGCAACTAAAAGAACAAGAAAGGCAAAGAAAAAAATTAACTCCAATAAAGAAAATAAAATGGAACATTTGAAAATTGAAAGCAAAATATTCACCAAAGTAATTTTTAAACCTTAATTATTTCTTTTTAAAGTATGATAGAAAACTAAATAAAATATTTTTAAAAAGGAAACAATTCTATTTTTAAAAGGAAAAGGGAATAATTGTGAGTATCAAAAATGAAAAGTAATTTATAACATATGAAGAAATAAGAATAATAAATTACTAGAAACTATTTTGTCTGGGTACCTGTTAGCAAAAACTGAAATTTAAAGGAAATGGATGAATATCTTTAAAAAGAATAAAGAACACTTAGTTTAACATGATAAGAAATAAAGAATTTAAATAACCTAATCTTTAAAAAACAAACTTGATCAGGCCATTAAATAATGTTTCCCCCACAAATAAACCCAGAAAAACTCAGTTTTACAAGTAAATACTATCGAATATTCAAATAAAATTAATTTCAATATTATATAAACAATTTGAAAATGAGCAAAAAAGGCATCTACTAAATTTCCTCATTGATAAAAATATGATCCTGATATCTAAACCACAGAGTCAAGACACTGAAACTACAAAACAATATTTCTAAAACAAAAACAAAAAAATACATTTACACAAACATTTTAGATAAAATATTACTAAGAAGGTACAGCCACTTATTAAAAAGATAACGCACTATGATCAAGCTGGATTTATACAAGAAAGTAAAGTTAGTTCAATATTAGCCAACAAAACTAACCATATTATTAATGATCACAAAAATAATATCATTACATCAATATATAACAGAAATAAAGCTTTTGATAAAATATAGCCCCCACTTGCAATTAAAAAATAACAAATTAGAAAACACAGGAATAAATAAACTTTTCCTTCACGTGCTAACTATTATTCATCTAAATCCAAGAGCCAATGAAGACAAATTAGAGGCTTTTACTATACACACATGAGTACAGCAGTGATATCCGCTATTACTATTTGAAAATAATGCTAGAGGAGCCAAGATGGCGGAGTGAAGACACAACTCTCTGTGTCCTCCTCTGACCTTCTCTCAAACCAACAGCAGATTGAGCCTCTAAACTGATTTTTAAGTCAAAGAACCCACAAATATTTGGACTACAAAACATTCCTTGCAGAAGGTACCTTTGAAGAGCTTCTTAGCAGGTCTGTTTCAGTCAGGCAGGGGGTTGAGCAGTTTGCGGGGTGTCTGGGAGACAGGGCAGGAAACCGGGCAGGACTGAGTGTGGCAGATTCTAAACACCTGAGGAGTCTATCTGTGGTTCTTCTGACACTCTGCCCTGATTGTGGGCAGGTGCTCTGGCAGATCTGCCTTTTGTAAAAGGCAAATTGTAACCCTCAGCAAACACAAGGTCCTACCAGACTGGCCCAGCACAGGAAGTTAATTATCCGAATTGCCACAGGGCAAACTACCACAGCTGCTTCTCTGGTTTAAACAGACACCAAGCATTTTAAAAAATGAATAAGAAATAGAAGAGAGAGCTCTCACCATAGACAGCTTTTATGGAGAGAAAGAAGGGCAAACCCCAGATCGATCCTGAGGTTCCTATAGGCAAAGCAACTCCAGAGGAAGCCATCAAGGAAGACATGACCTGGTCTCCCTTTCACAAAAACTTCCTGGAAGACTACATAAAGAATCTCAAAAGAGAGTTAGATGAAAAATGGGGAAATGAACTGAGATCAGAGCAAGAAGGATATTATTGCCTACAAAAGAGATATGAAAAAGACACCAATTTACTGAAAAACAAAATGGGTAAAATGGAAAAATAAGCAATGAACAAAAATATTCAATTGGCCAGATACAAAAGGAGCTAAAAAAGGTAGCTGAAGAAAATAATACATTAAACATTAGAATTTAACAAATGGAAGTGAATGATTCAATAAGACTTCAAGAATCAGGGGCAGCTAGGTGGCGCAGTGGATAGAGTACCAGCCCTGAAGTCAGGAGGACCTGAGTTCAAATCTGGTCTCAGACACTTAACATTCCCTAGCTGTGTGACCCTGGGCAAGTCACTTAACCCCAATTGCCTCAGCAAAAAAAAAAAAAAAAAAAAAAAAAAAAAAAAAGGAATCAGTCAAACAAAAACAAAAAAAAATGAAAAAATAGAAAAAAATATGAAATATCTCCTAGGAAAAGCAACTAACTTGGAAAATAGATCTAGGACACACAATCTAAGTATTATTGGACTTCCCGAAAGCCAAGATGAAAAACATAAAGAATCTAAACACTATCTTCCAGGAAACCTTGAAAGAAAACTGCCCTGATGTTTTAGAATCAGAAGGCAAAATCACCAATTGAAAGAATTCACTGATCATCTCCTGAAAGAAACCCCAAAATTAAACCCCCAAGGAATATCGTGGCTAAATTTCAGGAATATCACACCAAGGAAAAGATACTGCTAGCAGCTAGAAAGAAACAATTCAAATACTGAGGAACTGTCATTAGAATCATACAAGATCTGTCAGCCTCCACATTGAAGGTTCAAATGGCCTGGAACCAGATATTATGAAAGGCAAAGGAACTTAGATTAAAACCGAGAATAACCTATCCATCTAGAATGAGCATTATCCTACAGGGAAGAAGATGGATATTTAATGATATAGGTGAATTTCACCTATTTTTAATGAAAAGACCAGAGCTGAACAAAAAATTTGACCTCCAAACATGTAACTGAAGAGAAGCATAAAAAGGTTAAAAGGAAAGAACTCTTGAGAACTATATTTCTACTATGGGTATACTTAAAGAATGGGGGTATAATTTAATATTACTTTGATAATATGAAAAATAAACTACAGGTGAAAAGGCTATCATACTGGAAAAAAATAGGGAAAGGTGGTAAAATAAGGTTTTAAAAAAGGAGGTAAAAAGGTAAAATCTCATGAAGAGGCAAAGAAAACCTAATATAATTGAGGGGAAAAAGGTAGGGAGATGAGCATTGTGTAAATCTTATTCTCATCAGATTGGGCTCTAAAAGAGTATATCAGACACATTTGGTTTCAAAAAGAAACTTTTCCTTATAGGAAAGTGGGAGGGAAAGGAGGAAAAGAAAGGGATAGACTAATAGAAGGGAAAATAGAAAAAATCAGGAGAAAGGAGTAAAAGAGGGGGAGAGGCTCTAAAGAGGGGGAGGACTCTTTGGAGGAGGTGGTCATCAAACACAAAATACTGGGGAGGAGAAAAGGGAGAAAGGGGAAAGGAAAGAGAAAAACATAATTTGGGTAAATAAGATGGCAGGAAATACAGATTTAGTTATTTTAACTGTTAATGTGAATGGGATGAACTCTCCCATAAAGCAGAAGTGGATAGCAGACTGGATTAAAAGCCAGAATCCTAAAATATGTTGTTTACAACAAACACATCTAATACATAGAGATACATACAGGGTGAAAGTAAAAGGCTGGAGTAGAATCTACTATGTTTCAGGTGAACAACAAAAAAAAAAAAAGCAGGGGTAGCAATCCTGATCTCAGATCAAGTAAAAGCAAAGATAGATCTAATTAAAAGAGATAAGGAAGGAAACTATATTTTACTAAAGGGTCCCATAGATAAAGTAGCAATATCGATACTAAATATATATACACCAAGTGGTGTAACATCTAAATTCTTAGAAGAGAAATTAAGAGAGATACAAGAAGAAATAGACAGCAAAACTATACTAGTGGAGGATCTCAACCTTGTTCCCTCAGAATTAGATAAATCAAACCACAAAATAAATAAGAAAAAATTTAGGGAGGTAAACAAATTGTTAGAAAAGTTAGGTATGACACATCTTTGGAGAAAATTTTATGGAGACAATAGGGGGTTTACTTTTTTCTCAGCGGTTCATGGAACTTATACAAAAATTGACCACATGTTAGGGCATAAAAACCTCAAAATCAAATGCAGAAAGGCAGAAATAGTAAATGCATCTTTTTCAGATCATGATGCAATAAAAATCACATGCAATATAAGGCCAGGAGAAAATAGACTAAAAGTTAATTGGAAATTAACTAATTTAATCCTAAAGAATGAATGGGTGAAAGAGCAAATCATAGACACAATCAATAATTTCATCCTGGAGAATGACAATAATGAGACAACATACCAAAATTTGCGAGATATGGCCAAAGCAGTTATAAGGGGTAATTTTATATTTCTAGATGCTTACTTGCGTAAAATAGAGAAAGAGAACATCAACGAATTGGGCTTACTATGAAAAAAAAAAAAACCAGAAAAAAAAATCAAAACCTCTCAAATAATACCAAATTGGAAATTCTAAAAATAAAAGGGAAGATTAATAAAATTGAAAATAAGAAAACTATAGAATCAATAAAGAAAACTAAGAGTTGGTTTTAGGAAAAAAAAACAACAAAATAGATAAGCTTTTAGCTAATTTGATTAGAACAAGGAAAGAAAATCAAATTGTTAGTCTCAAAAATGATAAGAGAGAACTTTCCTCCAATGAAGAGAAAATTAGAGTAATAATTGGAGTTACTCTGCCCAAATTTATGCCAATAAATTTGATAATCTAAATGAAATGGAGGAATATCTACAAAAATATAGATTGCCCAGGTTAACAGAAGAGGATATAAATTATTTAAATAGCCCTATTTTAGAAAAAGAAATAGAACAAGCTATTAATCAACTCCCTAAGAAAAAATCTCCAGGGCCAGATGGATTTACATGTGAATTCTATCAAACATTCAAAGAACAATTAATTCTAATACTATATAAAGTATTTGAAAAAATAGGGAAAGAAGGTATTCTATCAAATTCCTTCTATGATATACATATGATAATGATAGCTAAACCAGGTTGGGTGAAAACAGAGAAAGAAAACTATAGACCAATTTCCCTAATGACTATTGATGCAAAAATTTTAAATAAGATATTAGCAATGAGATTATAGAAAGTCATCCCCAGGATAATATACTATGACCAAGTAGCATTTACACCAAGAATACAGGGCTGGTTCAATATTAGGAAAAATATCAGCACAATCAATTATATTAATAACCAAGCTAACAAAAATCATATGATTATCTCAATAGATGCAGAAAAAGAATTTGATAAAATTCAATACCCATTCCTATTAAAAACGCTAGAGAGTATAGGAGTAAATGGGCTTTTCCTTAAAATGATTAGTAGCATCTACTTAAAACCATCTGCAAGCACCATACGTAATGGAGACAAACTAGAACCATTCCCAGTAAGATCAGGAGTGAAACAAGGCTGCCCACTGTCACCATTTTAATTTAATATTGTATTAGAAATGTTAGCTTTGGCAATAAGGGAAGAAAAAGAGATTAAAGGAATTAGAGTAGGGAATGAGGAAACCAAATTATCATTCTTTGCAGATGATACGATGGTATACTTAGAGAACTCTAAAGGCTCAAATAAAAAATTACTAGAAACAATTCACAACTTTAGCAAAGTTGCAGGATAGAAAATAAATCCACA
>JAJPUD010016666.1:4863-33389 GCA_023553655.1 Myrmecobius fasciatus
AAGAAAGAAAGAAAGAAAGAGAGGAAGGAAGGAAGGAAGGAAGGAAGGAAGGAAGGAAGGAAGGAAGGAAGGAAGGAAGGAAGGAAGGAAAGAAGGAAAGGAAAGAAAGAAAGGAAGGAAGGAAGAAAAAGAAAGAAAGGAAGAAAAAGGAAGAAAGAAAGAAAGGAACTGTGTTCCCCAGTTGACCAGTTTCAGTTGAGTCCTGAGTCAAGCAGCTCTACTCATTGAGCTTGTACTTCTTTCTCCCAAAGGACCACAACATCAAAGAGATGAGACCATGACAAGGAAAGGACTTGGATTTAAGTGGGGAAAGATTGTTCAAGATCACCTGTCTCATTATCTCTTCTAGAACCATCTAGTTCTAGTGACAAGATATAGATCAGAATGATACATATGGCCCTGGCTACAGTGAAAGAACTTAATCTTTTTCATCTAAAATCTTTAATAGGTCTCAGTCTGAGTGAGGCAAAATCCAATCAGTGATTAGTGATAGGTAAGAAATGACACAAATACATGACCTCTTTTTACTACAAAAAGAAAAAAAAAATATATCTGGAAGAAAAAGTCCACTGGAGTTTATGGCCAAAACAGAAGCAATTGTATTTATAATGATTCTGATCCAATCAGAATCCAAAAAGTGGCCAAATGGGACTTGGTCTGGGACCTTTTGTTGGTCATTCATTGAAAGCCAGAGTTATTTAATTTAAAGAATGTTCCTTAAGATAGAAATTGTCTATGAACACCAAAGTATAGAGGTGTATCACATTATAGGATAAAGTGAAGCTGATGAATTTGCATTGTTTTCACGCAATTAAATCCAATTCATTGGCTTGTCATGGCATTATCTCCCTGATATCATAGTCATCTTGGAGAACTAAGGACAAATAACAGCTTCTGTGATTAAAGAGTAAGATATGCCCTACTAGGGGTCCAACTGAAACTGGCCACTTGTGCTAATACAGTTATTTTAGCTTTTCTTTCTTCTTTCCCTTCCCTTTTCTCTGTTCACATAGGTATCATACTCTTAACTTGAGGTGCTCTGCCCAAAGAAATGTAAATTATTTGTAATTGTTTATATTTAGTTTATTAAAATATTCAAAAAAGTATCTTGGAGGTTATAGGCTAGGACCATGCCTTACACACAAATGACCTCTCAGATTGATTTTGCTTTAATACAAGTAAAAACAGGCCATTATTTGCTTCATTTCTTACTCATTCTTAATCATTGATTAAGCCTTTACTTTGTCAAATTGGGATCTCTTAAAGATCTTAGCTTTAAAAGATCAAAGTCTCCCATTGCATCCAAGGGATATTTTGTTTTCTCCATCTATATCTTGTCAGTATACCTAGATGGCTCTGGAGGAGAAAATTAAGCTGGTGACTTTGAACAGCCCATCCTCACTTAAATCCAGTTAATTCATTTATTATCTTCCTGATTTCATGGTCCCCTCTCAGAACGAAGGACAAACAACAACAAATCATAGAGTAGTATCATTATATATAGATGCCTGTATATTTCTGTCTTTCTATCTAAGAAAATAAACAAATATATATTTGTTTACATATGACATTATATATATACATACATATGTATATATACAATTATATATGTAATATATAAATATAAATTATAATGGATATGCAATATAATACATATATATATAAAACATGATATGACATAATATGCATGTAACAATATAATAATAACATATAAAGATAAACAAATCCATTGATTTAACTAATTTGAATAATTTATTTTAATGTTATCTTTCTTTAAGTTGACATTATATACTGTCTTTTAGTTGAACAGAGTTGAGTGTAATTCAGGAAAATGTGTTGATTGCTTATATTACTGGCAAGGAAACCAGAAAATTTGAAAATAACTATATTTTTGATTATCAGGAATAAAAGTTTAAGTTTAGTTTAATTCATCAAAATTAATTAATGTATATGTATAGAATGATGACAGTAATACATTTATGAATAAAACACTGAATATAAGATCAAGATGAACTAAGTCCAGATTCTTTCTGCTTTTGGCTGCCAACACAACTTCATACTAGTCACATTTCTGAGCCTTTGTTAATTTTTTTTGATTCTGTTATGGACTCTTTATCACTCTTGGTAGAGGCAGATCTTAGACTGATTTAATCAATCCTTGGTATACTGACTTGTTTATGAAACCCTTTCTTTGATATTAGAAAACAGAATTCAAGCAAAACCTCTGCCATCAAGACTATATAGTAGGATAAGTGAATCATATGGCTCATGTAGTTTATAAGTAAATCAGATTTCAGAATCTAAAGAAAAAAATATATATGCATATTATATATATGTATATATATATAGTTAATCAAGAGCAAGGATATTGGGAGCAGCTGAGCATGTATATGTGTATATGTATGTAGCTTTCTATATACAAAGAAAATACACAGAATGTCCTTGGGCATTTACAATACAAATTTTCATTTCAATATTATTGCTTTCAAGTTTAGAAAAGCAACTTAAAGTAGGCTAAGCAAACATTGTCTACTAAAAGTCCTTCTTAACTAATAGATTTAAATTATTTGTAATTAGCATATCATTTTTACAAGAGTGTTTCTAAAATGATTAGAAACAACTTGTCCTGTCTGGCATTTTAATATTCTTTTACAGTTCTGTTTATGCTATTAACTGCTAGTTCCCTTGAAGGAAGACTTTGCTGAGCAAAGATAAGCTTCACCCAAACCCTTGTCCCAGTTATCACTTGTGACAAATTAGAGGAGTTTAAATTAATGAGGATTTACTGGAAAATCATGGATTACCATTCTTTGCTTTTATTAATCTTTGCAACTAACCTTTATAAGGCACATTAGAAAGAGTTGCATTTAGAACTTTGCCAAGGTTAGAATATAAATGATTCGTATTTCTCTGATGTTATTTTTTTTTATCAAAATTAAGACAGGGTCAAGGATATGATATTAGCTACTAGGTGTACCAGATTGGATGTAAAACATTGAAACATATTAACAGAATTGGAAGAGACCTCTGAGACCAGTCCATTTCTCAAGAGAATCTCCTCTACATTTTACCCACTTAAATAATCATAAACTTGCTTGAAGACCTACATTCAGGGAGAATTCAATATAACTTTTGGTAAGTCATTTCATTTTGGGAAAACTCTAATTGGACAAAAAAGACTTTTCTTCTGAAATCAAGCTGGAATCTTCTTCTCTGAAAAATTCATTCACCTACTGCTCCTGGTTTTTCCCTCCAACAAACTGATCCCTCTTCCAAAAGAAAGATCTAAAAATACATAAAGCCAAATATTAATTCACACCATACAACCATTCATTCCAGAATACTGGGGAAGATGTTTTGTTCAACCTAAACATTACCAATTTCCTCAAAATTGACCATATGGCAATAGCATTCTTTTTTTGTTGCCTAAGAGAGAAAAATTCATTTTGAGTTAAAAAAAGATTTCCAGTACTTGAAGTCTTCCTGCCCTTGAATTATGAGAGTAAAGGGTGGATAATTTCCCCCAAATCAAATATTTAGATTATGAGTACCATTACCCATTCCCCATCTCCTGAATATTTCCAGGCATGAATCAATAAAATCACTTGATAGACTTAAAAATGGAAATGCCAATTAGAAAGGAAAGTGAATAAAAAGTTTTTAGTAGCATTAGGGACAGTAAATTAACCAATAACTATTTTTTAAAGATTGCAAATTCAAACTGTGTATTATAATCAATGATGAATCCAAAAATTCCCAGAAAAAAAAACAAACAAACAAAACAAAAATGATATCAATTTCCTTTTAGGATGAATGTGGCTGTTGTGATTGCTTCCTGCTTGCCTCCTTTTGCAAAACAATTATCAAGAACATATAAAATCACAGCTGGTAATTATCACATGTCTGTTCTTGCTGATGATGTAATCTTATCCTAGACTGAGTGATCACTTATGAAGGAAGAGGATCAGCAGCTTGTAAATCCTTGTTCCCTGATTTTTGATTGATAAGTTAGGAAAGGATTTCTATAGTTCAAGAAAAAAATTAACTTTTAACTACATATTATATATATATATATGTATCAGCATATATGTATATTTCTCTAGTTTTGTACACATATGGATATATAGTTGTGT
The DNA here is from genome assembly GCA_023553655.1 of Myrmecobius fasciatus. Classification (NCBI taxonomy): domain Eukaryota; kingdom Metazoa; phylum Chordata; class Mammalia; order Dasyuromorphia; family Myrmecobiidae; genus Myrmecobius; species Myrmecobius fasciatus. The sequence goes on from JAJPUD010016666.1 coordinate 8,997, forward strand.
TTGCTTTTATTTATTAATTATTTTGTCCTAGGAACTTTAGTTTACTTCTTGGGCCTGGTACCAAAATCACATGTTCAATTTCATGACCATGAAATACATCATCACCATTCAGCATAATTTTTTTCCAATGACTTCCTTGAAAAAGAAATAGATATTTTGTTCTGATTCTTCTTTTACAACATGATGAATGTGGAAATATGTTTAATGTGACTGTACATGTATAACCTATATCAGATTGCTTGAGGAGAGGGACAAAGTAAGAGAGAGGGAGAAAAAAAAAGAAGATCCAAATTTTATCAAAATAAATATTAAATAAATAAATTAATTAGAATTAATAAAAAATAAACCCTTATTGCCCATGAAGTAGAAAAGAGCTTCAGTTTTCCAACGCCAAAAAAAAGGAAAGAAAAAAAAAAGGAATGATTAAATGTCATTTACAACATGTAACTGGGGAGCATTAATATGTTCCTTTGAAATAATTCGAATGACATCAACTAACAACTGTGCTTATTTTCATTTTTGCTATTAAATTCCTTTTCATCCAAATATTTGATGAATAAATTATAAATAGTAGTTAGGTGCTGTTAAAATCTATCATAGATTTTCAGAATTACAAAGCATCTTAATGGTCACCTGGTTGTTTTGCTGTAGTTGAGTATCACTTCTAAACAATTGCCCACATAATGGTTTTATACCTTTGAATATGGCTGGGGAAAAAAGGGGAAACACTTCATTATGAGTGAATCCATCCTACATTAAAAGAGGTCTAATTATTAAATGTTTTTTTCTATTTTATCAAGTCAAAATCAGTTATTTGGAGCTAGGTAGAGCAAGTCTCATCCCTCTTCAAAAAATAGTTTTTTAAATGCATGAGAAATACTATCATTATAAACAAATACCCATAGATTTCAGAATGACTAGCTCAGTGCTTATGGGTTTTATTTGATTTAAGGGGACAGGAGTGAGATAAATATTTAAATAAAGCTTTAGCTACCATTCATTCAAGGACAACATTTTTTGGGGGTTATTATTTTGTTCCCTGGATATTCACTAGGATAAAATATGCTCTGAATAAACAAAAGAAATACAATTTAAAATTAAGAAGATAATGTTGAGTTTCTTCCATGTCTTCTTTATGTTGATGTTTACCAAATAAAGTGCATATTTCATATACCAGAAACAAACATCAACATGATGAGGAGAGACTTATCTTGCAGAAAGAAAGAAAAAAGAGAGCAATTTAAATGAAACTATTTAAGTTGGGATAGAAAAACCAGAGTTAAATTAAATTGATTCTGATAGATCTAGGAAAATAAGAATTTTCTTTCTAGATAATGCATATTACATGTCCAAATCTCCAAAGTATAAACATTTTAGTGAAGTCTACTTTTTAAGTGGTTTGAGGAATTTAAATAATGATCATTTCACTCTAAAATATCAGAAACAAAAATATTTACAATTTCAAATACACATTAGATCATAAAGCACAATTTAGGTTCACTTTAATTTATAATTATTTTGTTTGGAACAAGAGAGAAGTTATTAGCCTGTATGATAGCATTATACAAAGAGAGACATTATTAGTTCTAATCCCAAATTTTAAGAGGAACAAGCCATAATATCTAAATGACAGGCTGAATATAATCCTGAAATGTTACATATTAGCAACTGAAATTTAGATCTATCTGGTTGTAAGAAATTGAATCTCTCCAAATTATAGAATGTTTAATTTTGGTAAAGAGCAGCTTTACAAATTTTAATTTGAAAACATCCCCAGGATTTCATTGTGGTGTTAAGATGACCATAGTTTCTCATGAGTTCCTAATCCGACTGAAACCACATTAGGTTTTTCCATTGTGTAAATATTTTCTATATGGGTCTTAAGATGAACTGTTGAACTGTTTATCTTTACTTTAGGGGACAGTCCAGGTAAAAGAAGAGAGGTTCATCAGCAAAGATTTATATCTCAAATAATGATCATTTTTGAAATAAATGAAAATTCAGCTAAAGAAACAAGTTACTAAAGCAGGATCAGAAGGGATTATGAAATTGGTGAAGGAATTACTTTTCTTCATGGAGGAATTATCTGCACTTATTTAAAACAAGAATAGGCTTATAAATATCTATATAATTTTCTATATCTACCAAATCCAAATTTTAGTGATGGCAATGTCATGTCTTTATTGTTTTATAATTCCTAATGTCAATTAAATGAAGAAATTAGTCTACCTTATATTTATTTCTTTATATACATGTATATATGAAATTTGCTCTCTAAAGATGTATATCTGCATAAATATATATGCACAATATATTTCTTCATATAAACACATGTACCACATATATGTACATGTATGCATACACATGCATACACATGTGTTTATATGTAGATATGCATTTAGCCATATATTTCTATGTTACATTTTAAATTCTAACTTGACTTGTTCTTCATAATGTATCTTGATCACAATGACAACCATCTCAAATATATAGAACTATATATAGAAACAACACTCTACATGTATAGAAATATTACAGAAATTATACATCCATTTTTCTATTAATCAAACTATCATGTTCTAATTAAAAATATATTCTTAGATTTGGAGAATTATTATACAATGACTTCATAATTTTTACATATGTCATTTGTCCTTTGTTTATAAAAAGACAGATGACATGATTTATGGGTGATGTCTTGATTCACCTTAGAAATGGATTTAAGTGAGGCAGATTTGCAAAATGTTATCACACTCACTATTCAGAGTCATTGAATTTCAGGGGCAAGGCAAAAGTGACGATAATGTGATGGTCCAGAGTGCACTAAGTGAACTTGATGCATTTTATATCTGACCAAACTCCTTTACACCCACTGGAATATTTATCCATCTCAATGGGGAAGTCTTCATATACTTGAAGTAGACACCCTTTAATTTAGCAATGGGTTGGAAACCCATTGGTATCTTCAACCTACTTTAGCCTATTTGCTAAGGTGTATTACAGTATTATGGCCATTGCATATAGTACAATTCCAAGTAACTGTAGGTTATAGTTGAATATCAGGAAGAAATCAAAAATGGATTAACAGTCTCTAAAAACACTCAGCAAGCCCTCATGCAAGAGGGGGTAGTTATTTTTGAAGGACTACATACTTCCTAATTGTTTTTTTTTTTAGATAGATCAAAATAAAATGAAAATGAAATTATCAAACACTACTTTATGAACTCATTCTATTCCAACTGTCACAGTCTCTGTAAGTAAATTTTCTACTTCCCACTCTGTCCCATGCTTGCTTATAAATTTGAATAAAACTCTCTATATCCCAGACTTAAAAAGCCAAGCAAATAAATGGTGAAAATCTTTCAAGTTTTATCTCACAATTATTGAGTAAAAAGAGAAACTACTTTTCCTGTATTAACTGATTTATTAGAATTAATAACAGAGGGTAGCCTTGAAACCACTTTAAAATTTTCCTTCTTATGGTTCCTCATTATAATCTTTATTTCACTAAAAAAAAGTTGGTCCATTTGTGTTAGCTTCTTATGCCTGCAGACATATTCTGGTCATGGTAGCTATTTAACCTGAGTTGCTTCTCCTGAGCATTGATTGGAGTAACTGCACTTTTCAACAGGGTCCCCAGATTTCAAAATAGAAATAAGTCAATGGAAATAATATTTCAATTAAATTAATTTTACCCATTTCAAAGGAAATTTTATTTTATAATATAAAATAGGTGAAGATTTTATGGTTAAATCATCATAAATTAATTTATCTCCCTTCCTTTCCATGAATCAACACCAGGGCCCAGGACCAGGAACAAAAGAGAGAGAGAGAGAAAGAGAGAGAAAGAGAGAGAGAGAGAGAGAGAGAGAGAGAGAGAGAGAGAGAAAGAGAAAGAGAGGGAGAGAGAGAGAGGAGTGGCAGTGCCCTGAACTATTACTTTACTATCACAAGTTAACAATTCTAAATTTTGAGGGAAAAGATGATTGGAGTTAAATTTTCCTACAATATTTTTGAAAAGGAGAGATGAAATTATAGGGGAAGGGAAGTAAAAAGAAGAGAAGAATAGAGAGGACAGAGGAGGAGAAAGCATAAAATGAGATGATAGCAAAGTCAAAAAGTATACTAAAATATACTAAATATAGATTAATTTTGACTTAAACTAATTGTAAATATATTCCAGAGAAAAGACATTTTAGCAGGTCACAATATTTAAAGTTCAAAAATATCTAAGGGATGATCAATTCCTATTGTTTTGGCTTATAACTAAGTTAAGATCTAGGGAATGTGTGATGTGTCCAATTCAAAGCAAAATTACTACCTGAAAAACTATTGTTCTCTCTACCATGTAATATTTCTTTGTGTTATTAATGTAAATTCTTTATGTTTCTTAAGCATTCTTGATTTCTATTCCATCACTTTTTAAGCAATGAACTAAAACATTTAAGCAAACTAACAGAAAACAACAGAAAAGAAAATGTAAAATATTCGACAGTCATAGTCTCCCTCCTTTTGAATGCAAGGAAGGAATTATATTTCCACATCTCTGTTTCTCTACCCACCTCCAGGCTGAAATGAAATTAGAACATAATGTTTGGATTCGTGTTATTGTTCTTTTTGTTTATATTGTCTGAATCCTTATATTTCTTGTTGTGGTTCATGTTGTTATTCTGGTCTGTATCTATAATATCAAAAAAGAGTTTGGGAACAAATATCACTTTTACTTATAGACATCTGTTTGGAGAAAATACTTTCTTCTCTAAGGAAATGTTGGCTTATTTTACCTACTTGAAGTTATGTTCGTTGACTAAAATACAGTGAACAATTTTAGGCTCAAAATGCTTATATGTTCATAAAAACTTATTTCATCTGGATTTTATAAGTTGCACAACTGGACAAATAGCACATCATTTTTGTTTTGTTTTGTTTTGTTTTTTAAACAACCGATCCTATTTTTTTGTTTGTTTGTTTTGTTTTGTTTTAATTTCAGGGATTTTTTTTCTATTTTGTTTATTATTATTTTTGTTATTTTCTTGATTGTTTTTATTGTTGTGGTAAAATGTAATACAATTCAAAAACTTGTATAAAATGAAGCATAGTTTTTAAAATTGAAACAACCTTTGTAATTTTTGGTAAATTTGTTTTTTTAATTTTATGATGGAAATCTTCAGTTGATCATTATCATTTGATTATCAACACATATATACATGTGCATGCATACATTAATTTGAATATTAATCTTTCTGTTCCATGTAACTTAAGCAAAATCTTAGACAGTTTTTTTTTGCCTTTCAGTTATTTGTCTGAAGAAATGATAATTTGCAAAGATAAATTTGATAAATTCTAATGTTTTACTCAGCTTCTAAATGTTAGTGCTTTGCACATTATAGGCATTTAAATACTTATTGCACTGGGTTATTTCAGTAATATATTTTTTGGTATTATTCATGCATTAATAAAATGATTTCTATTGGTCTTTGTCACTATTCTGGAAACCCAGTGATGACAAATGATACTTTCCACAATCCTTTTCATATAGAACTAGTGTTCACAAGCAGACAATCCATATTGTTAGATTGTTAAACCATATTGTGAAAACATAACAGCAATATGTGCATTGTTTTGGTCGACAGTAAAATGATCTGTTGATTATGCTGAGCAGAATGTCCTTGCTTCTGCCAATACATTTTCTGACAATTTAAGACTGGCATTGTTTTTTATCTATCCATCTGTCCATAATAGTGAACCTAAAAGATTACTTTGCTAATTTGTCCAAGAAGCTTATCTTTCCTTTCTAAAAAGAAGGAAAAAAAAGTAGAAAACAAAAAGAGCATTTGTTTTGAGAAAAAATTATGTTTCTGTTGCTAAAAACATACTTATATGTCATAGAACTTATAAAAAGTATAATTAAGACTGTATCACTTAATAGCAAAATCTTTTGATCAGTAGTTGAGAGTAGCTATGATCCAAAAACTAGATTGATACAAGTCTTCTAGGGAATCTGCCAATCTCTAGTTTTGTTCTTTTCAATTCACTTCTTATATTACAATCATATTTTGCCCCAAAGCACAACATACAAATGTACACACACACACACACACACACACACACACATATATATATATATATATGTACATATATATATATATAATATAGTACTTGAGTTTAAATTATTTTATTTGCAGCATTTTGCCATATATTTCTCAAAATAGATGGCACAACCACTATCTGAAAGGATCTTATTTTCAAATTACGATAATAGAACTCAAAATATTACCTTAATATTTCAATAGATCTGTAATCATATCCAAGTTGATGCTCTTCATGTGGGCAGATTGTAGTCCATTCATATGTACTTAGTATGTGGGATTCTTGGTCACATATTTCTACAAATATCCCATAGAGGTGCCAGACACTGAGCAGATTATCCTCCTTCAGATATCTTGGCATTTATTTAGCATAATGTAGAATGTCTCTTGTTCTGACCCATTTTTTAATGCTTGCTGCAATATTGAAAAAGGGGTATTAACTTCATAAATGTTAAATGATAATAAAATACTGAAAAGTCAAAAACATAGGCATTGTGTGGATTCAATGTTAATTAAAATTATAATCATCATAAAAATCATGCCATAATCTTAGAGTTCTGAATTTTCAGTATAACATTTAATGGTATATTACATACCATAATATACCAGTGGTATATTACATATTATTTATATACACTGCCTCATCCACTAACATAAAAACCTTTTTAGAGCAGTGATTAAACTTTAGAGTATTTTGTACTCTGCCCATCATCAATGCAATGATGGACATATGAGCATATATTAAGATAATCAATCCCTGAAGAGCTGTTTAAAAAAAGTAAAATATTATGAATAGAACCATTAATTAATCAGATTTACTGAATGGGATATTATATTTTTCACCAAGGAGGTATAAGATACTTAGGTAGTCTTGTACTTTTGCAGTTCATCATATGGCATTTATATTAAGAATTTTTAGAGGATAAAAATGATAATTGTTTTTATTATTCTTAAATTTCCCAGATATATAATATGTTAGAAAGCACAAGTTTCCTTATTATAATTGATTTGTATTAAATTTTACCCCTCAGAGACAAATAGTGATTTGGAAATCTAAAGTAAAGCACACAGAAAATACCCTTTATTTTTCTAACAATATAAATTATTTGATGGCACAGACTATTTATTTTTTCTTTTTGAATCCCAGTGCTTATTTTAACTGGCATATGGAAGAACTAATCCAATTTTGGTTTATGTGAATTGGGTTTCTACAAAAAAAGAGATGTTACAATTTTAAGAATAACACATAATTCTAATTTTATATTGTGACCAAGAACTTAGTACAGTATTTTTCACACAATATGTAAATAATTCATATTTGTTAATGGCTAATTGTTCAAAATTCTTGTTCATTGCTATCTCATCATTCAATATATCATATTTTAAAATGGTTGTGTTTATGTGATTTTCTTCATCTAAGAGGATTCCCATTGCCTACTGAATAAGCAAAATATCCTTGTTCTGACATATTCAATACCCTCCAAAATTTGCATTGAGTTATTTTTCAAATATTATTAAAGGAGACACATCTTTGCATATATTTCATTCTAGCACAAATTGAGGGATACAACATCTTTTAATTTAACCTGCCTCCTCCCAAGGTATTCATTTGCTCACAAAGAATCTCAGAATTTTGGAAAGTTTTTAATGGTCATGTAATCAAGCTCATTACAAAAAATCATTAAGGGCATAATCCCATCAGCTTCTTCTTAAGGATTCTGAACCTCTGAGAATTTATGATGTAACCAAGATGATACAGGGAGGAAGTAATGGAGCAAAGATCCTTTCTCTCCAAATATACTTTTCTTTCAATTATATTACTATGGTTGCCTCTATCAGCTCTTCTATAGGAAGAGAGCAAAGCAACTCTCCTAGCTTTGAGATTAATAACAGTCCAGCTGCTGCTACCTTCTTCTTGAGCAGTATCTGGAGACCCAGATGTGCAGAGGGGCGTGAATGCTATCACAAATGTCAAGTGGTCCTCTTCATTCTCTACTATATTTACTTCTATCACAAGATTTTTTACTTCTCTACTTTATTTACTTCTATCCCCAACTTCAAAAACAGGTTGCAAGAACAAAAAAAAAAAAAATAGGTTCTTGCTAAAGAGACAGCTGAACCTAAAGTTACCTGAATTTGTGGATAGAAATGGTGTTCAGAACTTTCTTCCTGAAAGAATATAGCTTGGTGAAGTGACTATGAAAGGTGTTGACTACTTGTCACATACCATTGCTGACTGTGGGCAACCACATCAGATGCTGCACTGTTATAGCAAATACTTCCATCACCACTGTTCCAGTTGCTTTTGACTAAGCTGCCAACAATTAGCCAGAAAATTGTGAGGCTGTAAAACTTGATCCAAGATGGTGTGGAATGAGAAACATGTCAACATGATAATAATCTTAACTTATAAATAAATAAATATATAGTTTTTAGCCCAGAAGATGAGCAGCAACAGGGGGAAATGCAGGAGGGAAAGCATGCTACTTATGGAAGATATATTTATTGTACTGAAATCTAGCAAAGTTGATTCTAATTTTGTGTAGGTAAGTTTGCTTGGACTATACTTATTTTAATGAGAAGTATATTTTGATTTTTTTAATGTTATAAATACACTACAAATTATTTAAATAACACTGATTTCATTTGTTGCTAAAATATGCAGTTGTAAATACATATGACATGATACTACTGTATGATCAAATATACAGTACTCATTTTTGAAAAACATTACAACAATAAAAATAATTCTGCATTCCATGTTAGAGAGCTCATGGGTGGGTTTGATTTACTTAGTACATTTTATTTCATATTAAACAACAAAATTTATTTTTTAATTTACCAAAACTCACAAATTATGAAGTCACTGTATTTGAAGTACTTCCTATTCATAAATATAATCATGGATATAGTTATAAATTGTGTTTGCTGCATAGGACAACAGCTATCAAACTTCCCCTACAAAATACCCTCCCCCCAATAAAACAACAAAACAAAACAATAAAAAACTTGATAATTTTTTTTACTTAAAATAATTTCATGAGTCCTGGTTATTTATATTGTAATTTGGAGTAATTAGAAACAGTAACAAACTACTAATAAACAAGAAATTAGAATTCTTGTTCTGCTGGTCTACTAAAAGCTGTGATTAATGTCAGACTCCTTTATCACAAAACCTCTATAAAATTAGAGACTTGTATCAAATGATCTGTGTACTTTTCAGCTCTATGATTTTTACCTCTACGATCAAAGCCAGTTGTATTATCCATTCATATTTGTCTTATGTCACAAATATTACATATTCCAAAATGATTTGCTTGACATATTACCATGAAAACGGTTTATTTTTAGTTTAAAATCAGTTTGAAGAAAAAATTCTTACAATGACTATCCAAAAAATAGAGTAGTGTGTTATCTCAGGATACTGTGAATTCTCCATCATTGGAAGTCTTTAAATTGGAGACTGTTTATCTTTCTTGAAATTCCTTGTCAGTTATGCATTAGATTAGATTTTTTCTAAAGTAAAGTCTCTTCCAAACCTGACACTTTGTCTTTTTACATCAAATTTAACTTAGCCCGTAACTAATTCCTGCAACTCCCTTGCTCTTATCTCCATGGTCTTTATTAATTTGTCTTCCTTTATAACTTTTTTCCCCTCCAGAGCCATTTGGGTCCAATGGAAAAATATAGATCAAGATGAACCAGTTTGAAAATGAAAGCCTTGAATGTGGTACATATTGGGATATTTTAGACAATTTGTTATGACCTGTTTATAAAAATTTTCTTTAAAAAAGACATAAATATGTTTTCTTTAATAGCACTGAGGTTTTGTACTATAATCTCCTTCGGTTTTATAAAGAAATGAGGACCTGAAAGTGATAATTTGGTGACTAAAAGTGGGGAAAAGGGAAGATCATGCTAACTAAGGATATAAAGCTTCTGTGGACTTTTTGTAGCTTGCTGATCTGAGCATGTTAATGCAGTGCTATTGTAAATAGGCTGCAGATAATTAGGCGAAGAGGGTTGTTACTGAGAGCTAAGACAAGGAAATAGTAAAGTGCAGGTTTCTTTGGAAGAAATGAGACATCATAGAAATAAAAAAGTAGAGCAGACCACCTAAACATTGAAGGGAAAGAAGAAAAATTTTAGAGAAATTCTAAGTTATAGAAAAATTGCTGATCTATAATGGAGTTTCTATAACAGTAGTTCTCCACAGTGATAATATCAGAGATCTGGACAAATGACAACAACTACAATAACAATAATAAAATAAACTATATTACAAGGAATCAAATCACCCATAAATGAATGGAACAGTGAAAGAATGGAAACAATAATAAAAAAAAATTATCCATGTTCTTGTGATGTCAAACCAAAGTAGAAGTAATCATTTACACTTGGTTTTTCTAATTCTAAAAGATCTATATGTTAAATTAGAGAAAAAATTTAGTGAATTGATAAGGTAATATTTTTCTTATTTATTATCTATTGTTAATTGAAGGAATAAAAAATGAGGATTTTTAGCAAATTACAATTTAGTTTTTGAGAATAATACACTTTTAATGCTAACTATATGTGACATCAGAAAGCTAATTGTCTGGTGAAAAATAGTTTATCTTGAAAGCAGGGCATTGTGTTGTGAATTATTTTAGATGTCTACCTGTAGGAACTGGTCCATATTTTTTTTCCAAAAGGATTTTATATTTTATGAAACTCCAATCCATTGTGGTAATTTTAAAGCTTATTTTATTAAAGTGAATCAAATTTTCCCATTCCACATCCCTGTCCTCCCCCTTTTAAGAAAAGAATAAATTGTGAGGAACATATACATAAAACCTTGCGTAAAACCTTTTGAAATGCAAAGTCATGAACTTTCAGAGGTGGCAAGGTTTCTTTGTATGGAAATATTTTGTTTTTGAAATGATGAAATGAAATAATGAAATTATTTCATAATTCCATAATTGCTGTAAAGAATCAGGAAAATCTTGATGCAACTGTTTACCTGAAAGTATCAGATTTATTCTATCCAATTATTGTAAAAATAACCTTATAATAGAATATCATATTTTTACCATCAAAATATTATCTTATTTAAATCTACAGTTATTTGTCCCCCATTACTGATGTTCCTTTTTTTTGGATAATGAGTCTACTCATTTTCAATTCTTTGCTTTGATTTTTTATTTTTCCAAATATATCATGTCTCCCATTTGATCAATTGCCAATTGCATCTCTAACATTTCTCAAACTTCCCATGTTCCCTTGTTACTAATCTAACAGAAGCCCTTATTACCACCCATCTCATCTGAAGTAGTTCAATTCCTTTAATTGGTTTTTCAGTCTCTAGTCTTTCATTCTGTCAATCAATTCTTTACACTTCTTCCACATTATTTGTGCCTATGTATAAATCTAATCATTCTTTCCCTGTTCAAAACTATTCAAAAGTTCTCTCTTATCTAGAGAAGAAAGTTATAACTAATTTTGAATTGTATGTAAAACCCTCCATTATTTTTGACTGTTCTATCTAACCTTGCTCCTCATAAATTATCTCCATAGATTTTAAGATCCAGTATATCTGAATAATTTTCTATCCTTGAAAATAGACTCTTTCTTTAATCATAATATTCCCTACACTTAAAGTTAAATCTGCTTCCTACTATCATTTCTCCTTTTGAAACTCTAATCATTAATTTTTTCCTGTCAAAGTTGAACCTATTTTTCCTCCATAAGCTTTCTCTGATTTCAAATCTGAAATTTTCTTTCCCTTCTTGGACATTTTTATAGTATTTTCATTATATCTTTCTCTTACATGTGCAACACATTCTAGTTACTTCAGTTTTGTTTTTGTTCTTTTTTTTGTTCTTATAGTTTTCAGTGTATTTATTTCAACATTTCATAGACTCTGAGTTCCATATAGTCAAAGGTTATACTTTGTTAATCTATAATTCTCTCCAGAACCTAGCAGAAAGCTTTAATCTTAGAAGGTCCCTGATATAATTCTAATTGTATTTGGAGTTTATCATAATAGAATTAGAACTTATTGCATTGTAATCTAATTTAAATCATCACATTTATTTTATATTTATAAGAAAAAACAAAATCTCAGGCTTTCAGAGTTTGAGATTTTATAGAAATGCATATCTGAAAAATGGTACTGTCTACAACATATCTAAGAAATGGTTGCACAATTTTAATTTTTTTTAAATCTCTATGATATACAAATTCATAACATGACTTGAAGAAGACTGTTCCAATAAATTTTACTGTGATAGGCATAAGGGCTTATGACCTGTCCTGGTCCGATTCAACATTCACAATATCTGGACCTGTAACTGCAACTCTAAACAGGTTGATAGCAGTATATCCAGAATGTGCATTCCTAGCCATGCAATTTCTACATCTAAAAGCAGCACATTAATCTATTTTCAGGGCAAAACTTTAAAAAAAATCATTAATTCTTGAATGAAGTCTCCAAAAACACTGACCTTTACTTACTCCTTGAAATCTCATAATATATTAATGTCATGATGATGACCATGTGAACTAATAGAACTACACTGGTTTCCCCAAAAGGTGTTATAAGCTGTACCAGAACAAAAGCATTCATATTAGCCTTGTTCTCTTAGTGACACTATCTTCCTTTGTTGACCTTCAATAGTCTTGCCCTATTGACTATAAACTGCACAATTTTAATTTGCCTCTATTCCTTTTAACACCAGCAAAGACTAAGTGTTTTCCGCCTACCTTATAACTTGACAGTTATCAAACAAATCCAGTTAAGGCAGTTAGAGAGAGAAAAGTCACAAGTTGCTGCAACTGAAGGACAATATATTCATTGCTAATCTTATTCCACAATATCCTAGTTTTTTTTTTTTCCTATACTTGTCTTCCTCCATTTTGTCCAAATCCAATACTTTCACAATCATGGGTACATAAGACACATATATGTGCACTATTCTACCTTAGGAAGTGCAGGGAAACATGGATTTATACAGAAGACAAATTTTCTCACTGTATTCACAGTCAGTCCAAAAGGGATACGTGTAGAACTAAAACAAGAGTATCATAACAAGTCTTTTGCTAATTATACCATAAAGAACTAGGAAATAGAGATAGTGTTGTAATAATAAGAAACACCTAAGATATGAAGTACATATTTACAAAGTTCTAGAAAAATCTCTCCCCCCACCTCCCAACCATGACAATACGTGGAAAAAAGCCTTATTCAAACCATACAAGTTACTGCTTTGGCTAGTATCACCAAATAACACACAATCTTCCTTCAAATTGAGTAATTTCTAAGGGTTTATACTGAAAGAACTTTTAATTACTTTTTTATTTCTTCTAGATATTGAAGACACTTTAATTGATCCCACTTATTTTAGGTATTATAAGAGCAATAATTGGCAAGGTCAGAGTAACTGTTTCAGACATCTTAGCACACACACAGATGAAGATTACACAGGTTTAGCTACTGCAGAGTTCTAAAGTGGCTAAATTGATCTCACTTAGATTTGCAGATTAAGTCTACATGTCTCTGCTACATATGGGAAATTCTGGAAATTGAAATAATTTAAAATCATCAACCTATATTAAAAATATTACTGAAACTTAATACATGAGTGACTATTGTTTGTTTTTTTTTTTGTTTTGTTTTGTTTCTAATATATATATGCCTTAGTTTCCTTATCTGTAAAATGAATATATATGTGACACCTGACTACTTCATGGTACAATTGTAAGAATCAAATGAGGCAAAAAACTGCAAATCTTAAGGCATTCCTTACAATCAACAAATGCATTTATACTTATGGCTTGTTTTGTTATTGTTTGTATAATTTTTCCCATAATCATAGCAAAATACAAATTCATTCAGGTCTAAAATTGATAGAAAAAAATCAATTATACATTTAAGTTGCTAATTTTAGAAAAATCATATCACCTAGCCTGAAAAAATTACTTACATATATTTAGAATATGTGAAGAATATTAAGGGATAGCAAAATGCAATTAAATTTATGTAACTATTCACAAGGAATTAATAAGAACTCAAGAGGTCATGATCCAGTGAGTTTTTTATTCTCTTCCTTCACATCTCACACCAAAGTGGTGTAATTGGTTTGTTCTGTATATTATTATGAAAATAAAGACAGCTTTGTTATATAAATGGATCTGCTATTTAAGTATAGACAAATAACTGCTAAATTTGCTATCATTCAGCAATATTATGACGTAAAAAAAAAGCAGGGAAATATAGTAGTTGTCAGATTTGTTGTCTTACTTATTAAAGTAAAGGAAATCCATATCATTGATCCTAATCATTGCCCCAGTCTAATTCTTGATTTCTTTCCATCACCTCTCTTTCAGCCTCCAAAGAGCATACATACCAAATCAAATGAGAAAACAGTTATTTTGCCTAAATTTGTTCACATCTTGCATATCTTTATTTTTGTAGCTATTCAATGTTAAATAGCATTTTATAACCATTTATTAATAAACAATATAAGTGACAGTTTGCTCAATTTAATGCTGAGTGTTAATTTAAATATTGCTTCATCAGTAAACACAGTTGCTATTTTTATCAATATGTTTAATTCACCTTATAAACCTAATTTAACTTTCTACTTTAGCTTCATAGAACATTTGAATCTATTGCATAATCATGTAAATCATTCACATATGGGAACACACACAATAAATATAAATATTATATATAATTTCTTCATATTTCAGGTCATTTGATTCTGGAAATAAACTCAAGTTCAATTTAGCATTATTTACCTTTGTAAATTTTTTTCATTACTATTCTGATGCTATGTTAGGTATCAGTTGCTAAAATCTGTATTTGATAAGAACTTAAGTCCTGCTCTTTTGTAAACCAGTATATTGTTTTCTCCAATAACATATAAAAACAATTTTAACACTCATTTTTAAAACTTTGAATTCCAAATTTTTTCCCTTCTTCCCTTCCCATTCACATTGTGGCGAAGACAAACAATTGCATAAAGGTAGAATGTGGTAAATTACAGTTAAATGAAGGAAGGGAAAAATAAACTTGTGTAGTGGAGGGGAATATAGAGGAGAGGGGAGTGAATTAACCTTACTCTAATCAGAGTTGATTGAAAGAAGAAATAACATAAAATATTCAACTGGATATAGAAAACTACCCTACCTTTCAGGATAATAGAGTGGGAGTTGCAGTGATAGAAGGGAGGACAGATTGGGTGAGGTAATAGTGAGAAGCAAAAAATCTTTTGAAAAGGGACGCAATGGATGGAGAGAGAGAAGATAAAATGGAGGGAAATATGTTTAGTAATAATAGCCATTAAAAATTTTCAAGCAAGTTTGTCTAAACAAGGCTTTATTTTTCAAATATATAGAGAATCAAGTCAAATTCATAAAATAGGAACCATTCCCTAATTGATAAATTAACAAAAATGTATACAATTTTCAGATGAAGTAATCAAAGTTATTTATAGCTATATGAAAAAACCTCTAGCTCACTATGAATTGGAGAAATGCAAAATTGAAACAATTCTAAGGTATGATTTTAGACTTATAAAGTTGGTCATTAAAACCAAAAAGGAAAATATTGGAGGGAATGTTGAAAAAATGAGACATCAATGCACACTGTTGGTTGAGTTTTGAATTGATTCAAACATTCTGAGAGCAATTTAGAACTATGTTTAAAGGGCTATAAAGCTGTACATAGCCTTTGACATAGTAATACTTATATTAAATCCACACATCCATCCATATATATATATATATGTATATATATATATATAAAGAAAGCGTACAAACATTTTTATAGTAGTTTTTCTGTGATTGCAAACAATTGTAAATTATAATTATTTTGTAACTTATGAAATCAGTTTTTTCTCTGTGATTGTAATGTAATACCATTATGCTATAATAAATGATGAGCAGTATGCTCTCAGAAAACCCAGAACGTCTTTTATGAACAAGTGAAATGAATTGTTTATGAAGTAATAGCATTATAAGATGATCAACTATAAACAACTTAGCTATTCTCAGAAATACAATGATCCAAGCCAATTCTGAAAAGCATAAAATGAAACCTAAGTGTGTGTGTGTATGCATATATATATATATGTATATACATATACATATATATGTATAAATCTTTGATTTTTTGGTCTTTTGCTACATGACTAAAAGGAAATAAGTTTTGTATGACTACACATATGTAGCCTATACCAAACTGCTTGACTTCTCCTTGATATGGGTCACAAAGGAGGAAGGGATGGAATTTAAAAAGCAAAGATTAAAAAACAAATGTTAAAATTGTTTTTACTTGTGATTGGGGAAAATCAAATAGTTAACAAAAAAAGGACGTGGTATTTCAATGAGTTTTGAAGAAAGTCAGGAAAGCTAGGAGCAGAGGTGAAGAGAGAAAGAATTTCAGGCCTGATAGCGATAGCTCAATTGGCATCAGAATATGTTGCTTTGTATGAGCAGAACAATATTCCTGGTAACTCATACCCTAACTAATGCAATCTCTTTTCACTTTTTGAATTCTTATTTAAAAAGTGTCCCCAAAGTGTCCTTTTCATCTTTAGATACTGAAGCTGAAAATAACACTTAGACTTTGGAGACCCTACATTTCAAAGCCTTATTCAAATACATCTTTACCCCAAAGCTTTCTCTTCCACTTACTCTCTTGCTCACCATCCAAAAATGACCTAGTCAGTAATATTTTATTTCTCTTAGAATCTAGGTAGAATCTCTGAGGAACTGTCTGTGGTTAAAGAAACAAATAGACAGAACACCCAAAAACAACAACAACAACACAGTAATCAGATTTTATCAACTGACTGTCTCCTGCTTATCTATATATGTGGTCCCTGAATCTTAGAGGTTTTGGTAAAGAAAAAAAAAAAACTAATTACTAAAGAAATGAACTTAGTTTAGTTCCGAAGGTGGTGAATATTGATTTGGAAAAACTATTTTGTGAATTTAGATACTGAAACAAATCCTGGTATTACAAATAAGACAAATAAACATATCCTGGTATTATAAATAAGAAGCATTCAATAGTCACTAGAAAATATATTACAATGAACAACTAAATTCCAACTAATCTGGGATTTGATTTGATTTTTGCAACAGAAACTTAAATTTGTTTAAGCTAATTACCTGAATTCTCATAAGGCTTTTATTACATTTTTCTGTGCTGAAAATATTTTCTAGTCTCTTAAAAAATAACAATTGGCTCATCATTAAACTATTGATTTTATTAATTATATGATACTTTAAAAATATAACACTAATATGTGGTGTAGCAAATAAAATAATGTACTATAAGAATGTCTTCTCAAATTTGGTATTGTATATTGTAAATATTTTTATTTATCATAGCATTAAAATATTTTAATGCCTTTAAATTCTCTTAAATATATTTAAACACCTGCCACTTATCAGTATGTAAAAGAAATAAATATCTTTAGCAATTTTTTCCAAAGACAAATCATCTGTCTAATATTCACACAAACAGAGCTTACCACTTTACACTACAAAATAAATTGCTTTCCTGAAGCAGTTTCCAAAATATCACTTTTCAAGGCATTCCAGAAGTCTGGGTATTCTTGCTCATTCATCAGAGAAATGATGCTGTTTCAAATGGAATGAGGTAACAATTTGGGTGTAATACTACAAGCTGATATATACAAGAAACAATACGAAAAGGGAACTATGCAAAAAATTCTGATGTTACTGAATGATAGAAAGATTAAGGGAGAATAAAGAATCTCTAAGTTGGTATATTAAAGAAGTACTTATAGTCTGTTTTTGGAGAACTCCAACAAGAGAATAACTGCTCACTAGGTACACCATTATAATTTAGGACTTTTCTAATTCTGAAAATTTTTCTTATATAAATCTTCTCTATACATCTGTCATAGGGGAATTCTATCTAACAATAGTAGGCAATGTCTAGAGTTCTACAAAAACTGAAAAGTACATATTTGAAATCATGTTAGAGTATCCTAGGATATGGAACTTGCAATACATATTGAAATGGTTCCATATTCACTCATTGACAATGAACATAGCATGAAAATATTTTAGCATGCAAAAAAATGAAATTTATTTTATGTCATTTGATGTCTTTCTTTAATTCTTATATGCAAGCATGAAATGTGATTTTAGATATTGAAAATTTCTATGGATGATTTGTTTTCTATTTTGTTTTTTTCTCTTCTTTCCCTTGTTTTCCTTTTCTTTTCTCTCCTTCCTGTTCTACTATTGTCCAATACTTTTGAGAGACCAGCAAAGTGATTACAATCCCATTAGCTCTTCTTCTTGTCCATGCATTCAGCAAGTTAAAAAGTAGATGATTAGTATAGCATCATTTTGATTCTGAACAGTCAAAACTTCCAACTACAGAAAGAACCACAATGGAAAAATATAATAGCATATCAGAGTACAGAAAGCTAATTTCCTGTTGCTGCTATAGATTCCCTCACTAACAATATCAGGACAGTCTCATTCAATCATTTTAACACAATGGAGAAGAGCTGCTCAAATATAGCAAGTATTTATGATAATTAGGTTTTGCTGAATAATGTGGTTCTTCAAAGAAGATACTTGTGGATATTGATTTTCCAAATGGACAGAGCATTGATTGAATGCAATTTGAAAAGGAACCAAATTAATCTCTGACTCACCTGTGCCTGTTACAGGTGAGATACATTAAAAACTAAATTGCCATGTTTGTGTTTTAATAGCTCAATTGTGCCCCCTATTTGTTAGTTCATGTTTCCTAACCTTTTAGCTAAAAGTTTACAAGTGACTAAGTATTGAAAATAGATGTTTTTATTTTCCTCTCCTTGCTGAGGTAGGGAGATGCAAGCAATTTTGGAATTGCTCATAATTTTCTCATGATGACAACATCCCATAACAAAGCAGGGTGTCGATTAAATAAACTAAAGTGTCAGTTGTAGATAGAAAGGGGAAAGAAAATATAAAGAACTTTCATGTGGCAATCAACAGAAGAAGAGCTTTGTTTGTTTCTCTAGTAGGGAAATCCTCATCTTCTGAGAATTGCAAGCTTATTTCCATATGGCTTATGATGTAAATCAGAGAGTACAAAAAGTTTAGGGCACTACTTATCATCCCCAAAGGTATTCAGAATATTATTCTATTGAGAGTCTATTTTAATTTCCAGGTTAGAAATAATATAATAATATTTTAAAACATATACATTTATGATTTCAGTGAATATATTTTAAATTAAATATTTCATATTTGCCTATATTCAAAATTTCACTTTAATTTTCTTACCTATTCCAAATTTTCTTTTAGAAATATAAAGAAAAGAGAGTGTATTTCTCATTAACGAACTTATATCTGGGATCTTATGTTCTTGTGTCCAATATAACTTGGATATTTCTCCCATCAAGGATTATCTTAGGTATCAACTCTTCCATGATACCTCCAGTTGTGAAAGTTCTCACTCTCTTCAATTTCCTTTATACAATAATCATTTGTTTACATAGTATATGTTTCTAGTAGAATGCAGGCTATTGAATCTTTACTAAGCTATCGTTTTGTTCATATGGATACATATCCAATTATTCGAATAAATAAGCTATCCCTAACTCTCTAAAATACATTTTTTCTCAAATACATGTTAAAACTTTTTGTATATTTTTAAAAGTTTTGATTTTAAAATTCTATCCTTTCCTCCCTTTCTCTCAGAAGTCACAAATCTGTTATAGTTTAGATAGATAGATAGATGAATAGAAATGTAGATACATATACATATATAGATACAGATATATGCCTATGCTGATATATCTATATCTATCTATATTTATAACTCTATATAGATAGATAGATAGATAGATCTGTGCAAACATATAAAACATTTGCCTCTAAATCATTTTGTCTATAGAAGGAGGGACAAAAGGAGAGCAAGAAGAGAAGAAAAAGAATACTACTACTACTAAATAGTAGTAGTAGTATTAAAGGATTACTTTTTCTTTTCAGAAATACTTTATTTCTTCCAAAAAAAATCCATTGTGAGAAAAAAATACTTCAAGAACACTTTTATTGCATCCAAACTCGTCCTTTTATCTGCATAAAAATTGTTTTCCTCTTCTTTTTATTTATATTTTCTCAATTTCTTTGTGACTTGAGAATAAAAGTAAACATTTTCCCCTGAGCTCTCCCAACCTACTCTCATATTCTAATACCGTAGCAAATGCTCTTGCTTACTAAAAAGATTGTGACTGTAATAGTCAACATATGTGTTTACCTATGTGTGTGTAGATATGCATGCATGTATGTATATATCCACAAATATATGCTATAAGATCACATACACACATGCATACACACATCTATATATGGATAGATTAGAGAGAGAGAGAGAGAAAGAGAGAGAGAGAGAGAGAGAGAGAGAGAGAGAGAGAGAGAGAGAGACATAGAATTTGCTCCAATGGCACAATATTGCCATTTCTAAAATATCAGGAAGTTTTTTAAATAAGAAATTAATTTAGGACTTATTACAAAAAAAAAACAACTCTTGTAAAATGCTTGGTGAATAAGTTAATTAAACTTATGTGAATATACATTCTCATTCAAGTGTACAATCCCTTTTGGATTCAGAACACGTAATCTATTCATGCCTGGCAACTTGTATAAATTGTGTCTATGTCCTCCAGTAAAACTGTTAAAGGGGGTTCTACTTAACCATATGAGCTCTTCTTTTCCATTTGATTTTCACAAATTTTCACAATTTTTAAATTTTTTCTCCTTAGAGAAATATATTTAGTTATTCAAAAGTAGGCAATTAATGTAGGCTAAACATTGTTGTTGAATAGGGGAGGAAAAACGTTTTTACCTGAATTATAATTATTGTCCAATTGTCTTGAATAATTACAAAAATTACTTCTCCAAATTTGCTTATCTAGTCATTTTACAGTATGATTAATAAGGATGATTATTATAGCCCTTATAAAGCATAGTGAAATAAAGAAGCACAAAGACTTCCATTTAATGGAAAAAAATACTTTCCATTCTGTAGGCAGTCCTTATGATTAAATAATGCCCTTTATTTCTATCACAAAACTCTTCCTCATGTTCTTCAACAAGTCAATTACAAAATGCACTCTTTGAACCAACCAATTACAGGCTTTGCATGTACTTGATAGCTGTTGTCCAGTATTTATAAAATGGAAGTGAAATAGTATACTTAATAGTATACTTCACATAAACATTGCTATCAATTTAATTTAGTAACTGGGTGGCTATGATCCCAGATGGAATGAGGGTATTGAACAAGTAGGAAAGAGACATTAATAATATAATTCTGTGTCTAGTTCACGCCAGTCAAACTGGCAATAGCTTCATAATTATGAATTATCTGGCATAAATTAGCTAATAACTTTGAGTGTCTTTTTTTAGCCTCATCACTTCTAGAGAAAGAGATTATAACTAAAGAGAAATACATAATTAAATACCCAGGAGAATTGCCATAAGTAAATTTTATAATGCAAGCCATATAGAATGAAAAATGCTTAAATACTTTCATAAAACTAAGAAATGAAAATATTTGCAAATTATAAAAACTTACAAAAATCAGATGAAATCATATTGTCCTTCAGAAGATGACATTCTTAAGTCCCTCTGAGCAGACAGTTAGCTTTGAGTTTAACTATATTTTTCTTGGCTTCATGATGAGGTAGTGGTAATGTACCTTTTCCCCCATCCCCAAGTTCTTGGAAATATTTGTGAGGAGGCTAACATTAATTTTGTATTTACTTCATGCCAGTGGAGAAGTTTCTAAGTCTAGATGTGTTTTGTTAGCTGTTGCTGTTGAATTGTTTCAGTCATTTGTGGTTCTTTGATACCATTTTTGTATTTTCTTAGTAAAGACACAGAAGTGGATTGCCATTTTCTTCTCCAGCTCTTTTTACAAATCAGGAACTAAGGTAAACAGGGTTAAATGCCTTACATAGCTAGTAAATGTCTGAGATTGGATTTAATAATGAAGATGAATCTGCCTGATTCCAAGTCCAATACTCCAACCATTGTAGCACTTAGATGACCTCTTGGCCAGTGAGCCACCCCCAAAACCTTGGGTTCTTCAATACAATTGTTTAACTGTATTTGAGAGGAGAGTTGAGGGGGAACATTTCAAAAATCCTTGTATATTTAACATAAGTTACATTTAGAGATGTACATTGAACATAAAATAAAGAATCCAGCAAAGAACCCAGCTGTTAATTAAATTAACTGACAGGCAGAAATCAAAATGTGTATTATCTATGGAATATTATGTGAGAGGGGCAGGAATCATCTTGATGAAAGCTTATAGTAGGATCTACTTTTGATCATATAGATACATTCCTTTCAGATTAAAGTTGTATCTGGTATTTATAAAAGACATTAAATTATTGTTTATTTTTCATTTTTTATTTTATCAAATCTAAAATCTACATAATTTTGAATAAATAGTATCACACATGCAATGCATGTATGTATGAATGTGTGCGTATGTAAAATTTGTTCTATTAATTGATAATGCTTGGTGTACATTTTGAGTTCTTTCTCAACATATCCTGATTGAAATAAATTTTAAAGGTAGGCTGGGCCTAGATGAGGCACCTAGATGATACAATAGAGCTCTGCCTGACATCAGGAGGATCCAAACTGAAATCTAAACTCAGACCCAAAATGTCAATTAACACTAGTTGTCTCAGTTTCCTTATCTGTAAAATGAGCTGGAGAAAGAAATGACAATCCATTCCAGCATCTTTATCAAGAAAAACCTAAAGGGGGTTACGGAGAGTCAGAAGTAATTTAGATGACTTGGATTGTGAAGATCTCTTCAAATGGCAGACTCAAAACTACTTTATTTATCTCATCATTCTAACCTTCTCTATTTGTACAGTATTTATATTGTGCCTTCTTTCTTCAGATAAAGAAATGTAGATGAACCCCAGCTTTTGGAATAAAAATTCACTATTTGACAAAAACTGCTGGGGAAATCGGGAACTAGTATGGAAGAAACTAGGCATTGACCCACACCTAACACTATATAATAAGATAAGGTCGAAATGGATTCATCATCTCGACATAAAAAATGATATTGCAAACAAATTAGAAGATTGTAGGATGGTTTACTTCTCAGATCTGTGGAGGAGGAAGGAATTTGTGACCAAAGAAGAACTAGAGATCATCATTAATCACAAAATAAATAATTTTGACTATATCAAGTTAAAAATGTTTGTACAAACAAAATGAATGCAGACAAGATTAGAAGGGAAGCAATAAACTGGAAAAACATTTTTAAATTCAAAGGCTGTGATAAGGGGTCATTTCTAAAACATATAAATAATTGATTCAAATGTATAAGAATTCAAAACATTTTCCAATTGATTTTTTTAATTTTTTTAAATTGTATTTTAATTGCAAAACATATATACGGGTAATTCTTCAACATTAACCCTTACATATTTTTCTACTACAAATTTTCCCCCCCAACTCCCCACCCCTCCTCTAGATGGCAGGATATCCACTACATGTTAATTATGTTAAAATACTTGACAGATTGAATATATGTATACACATTTCCACATTTATCATTGTTGTGCAAGAAAAAATGGTATCTACACGAAAGACCTATCACATAAAGGAAACACAGTCTAAGCAAACATCAATCAAGAGTACAAGAATGTTATGTTGTGGTCTACATTTCACATCCCTCTCTCTGGGTGTATATGGCTTTCTTCAGTGAACAATTGGAAGTGGTTTGAAACATTTCTTTGTTGAAGAGAGCCATGTCCATCAAAACTGATCATCATATAGTATTGTTGTTGACGTATATAATGATCTCCAGGTTCTGCTCATTTCACTCAGCATCAGTTCATGCAAGTCTCTCCAGGCCTCTCTGAAATCGTCCTCCTGGTCATTTTTACAGAGCAATAATTTTCCAAAATATTCATATGCCATAATTTATTCAGCCATTCTCCAATGGAAGGGCATCTATTCAATTTCCAGTTTCTAGCCACTACAAAAAGGGCTACCGCAAACATTCTTGCACATGTGGGGCCCTTTCCTTCCTTTATGATTTCTTTGGGATATAAGCCCAATAGAAATGCTGCTGGGTCAAAGGGTATGCACAGTTTGATAACTTTTTGAGCTTAGCTCCAAATTGTTCTCCACAATGGATGGATCCATTGACAGCTCCACCAACAATGCATCAATGTCCCAGCCTTCCCACATCCCTTCCAACATTCATCATTAACTTTTCCTGTCATTTTAGCCAATCTAA
>JAJPUD010016667.1:0-33381 GCA_023553655.1 Myrmecobius fasciatus
TTCTTCCTCACAAATAAGTTCATCTGCATTGGGATCTTCTTCATCACAGATAAGCTCCTCAGGACTGGCATCTTCTTCATCACACATAAGCTCATCAGGAATGGGATCTTCCTCTTCACAGATCAGCTCATCGGCATGGGGATCTTCTTCCTCACAGACAAGTTCATCTAAGCTCGCACCTTCTTCCTCACAGACAAGCTCATCTAAACTCGCACCTTCCTCCTCACAGATAAGCTCATCTAAGCTCGCACCTTCCTCCTCACAAACAAGTTCGTTGGGGTTTGGATCTTCCTCTTCATAGATAACTTCATCAAAGCTTGGATCATCATCCCCATAAACAAGCTCATCAATACTTGGATCTTCTTCCCCATCAAAGAGTTCATCGGGGCTTGGCTCATGTGTCCCGTTCATAAGCACATCGGGGCTCCGCTCGTGTGTACCATTCATCAGCTCATCATGGCTTGGCTCTTCCTTTCCATTCACAAGTTCATCGGAGTTTGGCTCTTCCTTCTCATCAACTTGATCTTCCTTCCCATCTTGGGTAAATTCCTCCTTATCGTGGCATTCCTCAGAACCACTGCAAAAATAAAATCAATGGGGATTGTTGGAAGGAGCTTTGCCCCTCAACCAACTTCTCTCTTTCCCTGCCACAGAGATACTCACCTTTCTCTGGACATTGTGGCAGAGCAAGGGCTAAGACCTCAGTTCTAGAGGGACAGAAAGAGGAAAGATTAAAAGGACTAAGTCTTTGCCCAATTGTAGCAATCTACCCTGCGGCCATCTAATTCCCAAGAGGACACCTCCCATCTACTCTTTCCACATTCTCTCCCCGGGGCAGTGGCAGGAAAAGCCTCCCAAGTCCTGTGGAAGAGGGGATGGGGGGAGGAATGACAATTTGGAAAGGGAGAGGGCTACAGATCCTCAAGACCAATTTCCAAGAGATAACCCACCCACTCATTGCATGGAGACTTTCTGACCTCACGCTCAGTCCTCTGAGAACAGCGGTCCACCCAGTGCACTGATCTTTGAAACTCGAGTGCAACCCGGAGTACCAGACTTGTCTCTGTGGGTTTATGTGCAAAGTTAGGGAATTGGGGTGGTATGGGGCAAAGTCCCCCCACCCCGTCCGCTCTTGGCACGTCTCCACTCAAATCATCAGGCATGAGAAAATAAACCAGTACCCCTATCAAACCCCAACGCAGAAGTAGTAGTGGCGGCGCAGCGGTGGAGCGGCGGAGGCAGCGGCGTATAGCCGCATAGGGATAATCCCGGGGTCCGCACAATCCCGATTCCCCTGCTCTCTAATCTCACTCACCTACCTTAACCTCCCCTTACCTCCGCCGTTGCACTAACAGGCGGCCACACACCAGGAATCCAGGTAGCAGAAGTAATGACCGAGCAAGGCAGGAGTCTTGCCAGGGATAGCCTTGCTAACCTGCCGGATGACAGGCAGCTTGTACTGCTAACCTGGGTCAAGTCAGCTAGCGAACTGACAGTATACACTCTTCTGCCTCTACCTCTCTAGCCCATCTGAACCCATCTGAGCGCATCTCCCGCCAGGTCACTGCCCGCTCTAGGGCTCTCTGGCTCCAGCTTGCTGGCTGGCTGGTGGGGCTGGCCTGCCCGCCCTCAGGGGCGGTGTTTGCAGCTCCCACTCCCCGCCCTCCTCCACCGATCTCCCGCCTCCACATGCAGCTCCTCCCGCCAAGCCACACCAAGCGGAGTGTGGCCCTTGCCGGCTCTGCCGACTGGTCTTGACCGGTGGCAGCTGAAGGATGCAGACTTCCATCTCCGGCACCAGCTGCTGTCATTGCACTGGAAGGATAAGGATGCGAGGCCCCGGCTGCAAGGACCCGGCTGCGAGGACCCGGCTGCAAAGATAGGCTGCAGGGTCTTGGCTGCAGGGACTTGGCCGCAGGGATTTGGCTGTGACGCCGTCGCTGTGAAGACTTGGCTGCTGGCACTTGGCTGTTATCAGAACTCGGTTGTGGAACTCCATAGCTGTGGCGCCGGGATACCCACTGTACCGCCTCCCTCCTCCTCCCGCCCTCTTTTGGGAGCCCCAGGTGTATCCTTACCCGCAGCGGGCGGCGGCTGGTGACAGCAGCAGCGGGCGCAGGCGGTGGAGGCTGTGGCAGAGGACCCGGAGGAGGCAGTGGGGGTGGCGGTGGAGGCAGAGGTTGGGGAGGTGGTGGGGGCGGCAGAGGCGGTGGAGCCGGGGGCTGCTGGTGAATGCCCGCAGGCGGCAGCTGATGATCGGGGTTGGCCGAGGGAGGCAGGGTGAAGAGAAGGAGAGGCAAAGGCCGGAGGCGAAGAAGTAGGAGGCCGATGGAGGCGAAGCTTGGAGCTCCTGGGCAGCTCTGGTGGGATGTGCAGGGCGCAGCTACCTTCCTTTATACCCTGACTGCCCGCGCCCCCCTCCAGCGGGACATTAAAAAAATATCTAAGGCGCGCAGTGGCCCCCCCACCCCACCCCCTCATTTCTCCCCCTCCTCTCCTTACCTCCCCACCCCCACTCCCTACCCTCCCCCCCAGATCTGGCCAGTCCCGGTCTCAGTGCCTGGGCCGGACCAGGGCCAGCTCTCTCTGCCTGGGCGTCGAACTCTGGAGGTAGGGGGCATGGGGCCAACAGCTCCGGATGAGAGGCTGAACCCCCCCCCCTCCGGCCCCCTTCTACGTTCAGGGAGCATGCGCGTTAAAGTGCAGCTGCCTAAGGGGGGGGCCTCCTGGTGCTCTGGGAGAGGCTAAAGGAGGGGGGTGCTTGAAACTCAAGGGCCCTGGAAAGGGAGGCGGGGCTGGCCCAAGCATCGCTGTTTGCTCTCTGAGCTGAAGGAGCTGCAAAAAACAGTGAGGTGGTCTCCATATCAGTGTAAACAAGGGATCGATTGTGATAGCCCTTTTGGAGGGGGAGAAAATGAGTATGGGGCCCTAGACTGCAGGCTTAGTTTCATCCTCAGAATTGGGAAACGGTGTCACGATATGGGGTAAACTTAGAAAGTAGAGTGGAAGGAAAGCTTTACGGTTTTCTGGTGCCGTCGCTGTTGTAGGTTGTGCTTGGTATCTTTCTCCATGGTGTGTGTGTGGGGAGGGAGTCTTAGCCTCTTTTCTCGATTTTTGAGACCATGCCGCTAGTCCCAACTCTCCCACTTCTCCCCGCTTTGGGGGTATATCCAGCACAGGATAACACCAAACTTACCTGGCTGCAGAAGCTTGTGTGGTTTTCTATTCTTCTGCCTCTCATTCGTGCGCAACCACTGATTCCATGTCTTGGGAGATCTTTCCAACCCAGGTCGAGCTTTCTAGATGAGACTTCCTCGCACTTAACTGGCAGTACCAGACATACTGGCCCCTGGTTTTATGCAACTTAGTACTTACATGGCCTTAGTACTTAGTACTTGTACATGGCACTGATATCAGACATGACTGTGAATTTGGGTTCCTCCAAAAGAACCTTCCAAAAGATTGTAAACTGAATCATGATTTATCAACGATCCTCTTCCTGGGCCCCTCAACAAAATGCCACAGCCATATTTTCTGAATCAAAATTGGGAAGTGTGATCTGGCAAAGAATGTTTCTTTGGGAAAGTATCCTTGGTTGAAAATACACATTCTTTTCTTAAAATGGAGACAGCTCTGACAAAAACACAGAGATAGAATCTCTACTCCCAAACCCAACTCTAGAAGGTGTAGTAGATACTTGATTATGTTTGTGGAATGAATGAGTGAATGAATAAAGACAGCTGTTTTGTGAGAAGAGTAATGGATTTGGAGTCAGAGGTCCTATATTCATTATCAAGCTCTGCTGCTTACTGCTTGTGTGACTTTTGGCAAATCGGTTTCTTTATCTATCGATCAGAGGTTGGACTATCGATAGATAGTCTAACTGACATTTAGTGCTTCTTCAGATGAATAAGGATGGCAGGATGTTATGAATAAATGGATAATGATAGAGGGCTTCTGCCAATTAATGAATAAAGATGATGGTCTCCATGGTGCCTGGGGTGAGAGGGATTGCAAACTGATTACTAGGCTCCAGGTGTGTTTGGGGAAAGAGAGACAGAGAGAAGCCTGAGTAAGTTGATCATGCAGTTAAATTATACTGAGTTAAGGGAATAGGCTTTTAATCCAAATCTTCCTCTTACTGATTCTGACTTGTTAGGCAAGTCCCTTAATCTCTTTGGGTCTCAATTCTCAATCTGTAAAATGAAAATTAGATGGGATTAGATTAGACCTTCCAACGAGAAAACCCTTCCAACTCAACATTCAATGATTTTAAGTTCCAGGCAAAGCAAAGATTCAATTTAATTAAACAAATATTTACTTATTTATTTTTGAGTACTCAACATGGGCAAATCTCTACTAGGGGAATCCAAGATAAAATATGTCCACTGGCCTCAAAAAGCTTACAGTTTAGTGCTTATTTAGGAAAACTAAATCTTCCTTAATCCTGTGGTTTTCTGTTTTCCTGATCCTTTCCTAGACCATTTTTAATGAAGCTTAGGGAATAATAAAATAGAGATTTGGAGGGAATGATAGTAGTTTAGATTAAAGGAACGAGATTAGACACAAATATGGGAAATGAGAGAAGACAAATAAGCGTCAAATTTGAAGAGAGCCATGTACCATTTTGTCATCTGGGGTAGAGACCTCTCTGCCTTTAGAGGGGGATTTCCCTGGGAAAGAGACAACTTTCTCAGAGCATACTACACCTAATCCTCCCTTACGGATACACAAATTATAGTTCCTCTTGGGAAACATGGACATAATGAGACAAGGCAAGCATTTTGAGGGTTTGCTTTCTCTCTGATAGTCCGTGAAGTTTGGGCAGCTGTGTGCACAACTGGACTTTGCTGTCACTGAGGCAGCCTCTGTCTGTCTGCAGTTGGTATTGATTACACTCCAAGGAAGTGAGCTCTCCTTTATCCTTGGAGCTCAGTTTTCAGTTTAGGGATTATCTAGACCCAGGGCTTCTCCTTCCTGCCAGACATTTGGATGTTTCAAGGCTCTCCCTTGTTAGTACCTCAACTCATGTTTGTCGAATGAATGAATTGACCATTTGTTAACTGGTTTTGAGGAGTAGGGATAGTAGTAAAGCAGACTGAAATTGTTGTCTGAGTCAGGACTGGGTAACCTGTATCACAGTTTGCCAGTGAGTTTAGCCAGAGACAACTTCTGCAGATGACCTGTCCATTCCAATTATATCCCTTTTACCTTTCAAAACTAAGTCCAAGTGAATTTCACCTCTTTCATCTGATGAAATGTTCCAAGACACCAGTCTTGAAAGTTTCAGAACCATTCCTCAGGCAAAAGTATGAAGTAATGGAAATCATTAGCTTCCCTACTTGGGAACCCCCTACCACAGGCTTGCCCTCTTATACCCCCCCAAACCCAAGGGTAGACCCCACTTTTTTTTACCTCTTCTTTCCTCCTTTCTTAAAATCAACATACTTTTGTCTTCTGCCTTGAAGAGTCTTGTTTTCCACTCATTGTCCAGCTTACTGTTCCCATTCAATCTTTGAAAAATTTTTATTCTCATCTGATTCTTTGAAAAGTTGTGTTCTCTTCTGATTCTAGAATAGTAGAATTGTAAAATGTTGGACCAGGCAGGGAGAGTATTCATTTTCTGAAGAGGAAACAATTCCACAGAGATAGAATGATTTGCCCCATTCAACTTTTCTCCACCCAAAAATTTTTCTTTGTAAAGTAAGATTCATCTTCATATGACTCTTTCCTCTATGCATTTTATATTAAGCTGAATTGATATATTTTAAATATTTATAATTATGCTATTAATATTATAAATATATATGTATAAACTCATATTTTATACCAAACTAAACTTGACATTGTTTCTTTTGCACTTTCATTTTCAGAGTTAAGTTCAATTATATTCAGATTTTTGATATTTTAGTGTGTATAGCCCTTTCACTTAACAAATATCCTTTAAATGTTTCAAAGCTTTGATTGGAAGAAGTGAATCTCTATAGAGGGGAGTGTTAGACTGACAAACAGTCAGTCTAAAAGATCTTTGGGGAAGCAGGGTGACTCCCTCATTTTCCTATCTGATTCTATGAGATATAACTTAACAAGGAGATGAATTTTTGAACCAATTCATATGAACTTTATACATGCAAAGAGTGTTGCCTCTGATCCTGTGAGCCTTTCTTCCATCTGTCCCCTTCAATCAATCAACAAATATTTATTGATGCCTATTCCATGTCCCCCTCCCTGTAGTTCTAAATGTCAAAATGCTATCCATTCTTCAAAACCCAGAATATATCCTACCTCTTATGTGAAGCTTTGCCAACCCACAGGCATCTACCCTTTTCTGAACTCCTATAGCACTTGCTGTGTACCATGTAGAGAGGATCACAGACTCTCAGAATTTAAACCAAGGGTTCATAACTGGGTACATTAATTTGTTTTTTATAAATACATATACGTACAGTTTATTCCAATAGAATTGGTTTATATTATAATCCTATGTATTTTAAGTATTTAAAAACATCATGAGACAGGGTCTATAGGCTTTATCATATTGCCAAAAGCTACTATGATATACAAAAAAGATTAGCAAACCCAGAGTTTAAAGAGATCTCAAAGACTATTAAAGCAGATAAGAATTACCTCTAAAAAAAGAGCCAGCAAGAGGTCAGGCCCCTGCTTGAAAGACCTTTGCAGAGAGAGAAGACACTCCCTTCTTTGCCCTCCCTCCCTATTCCCAGCAGCCCATTCCATTTTGGGATAGCTCTCATTGTTGGAAAGCTTTTCCTTACATCAAACCTAAATCTGCTTCTCTGTTAACTTCCAGTCATTCTTCCCAAGTCTGCTCTTTGGTGCCAGGCAGAACAAGCCTAATCCCCTCTGCCACATGACAGTCCTTCAAATACTTGAAGGTGGCTATCATATTCCCCCTAAGTTCCCCTTCTGTCCTCTAAACTCAGCATCAGCAGTTCCTTCAATAGATCCTCACATAACAAGATCTCATGGCCCTTCACATCCCTGTCATTCATTGGACATTCATCATATTTGGTCTTGTACTTAGATTTGTTCATATATTATTGTAATTTAAGACTTACAAAGCACTTTCTATAAGTTATCTGATTTGATCCTCACACCAACCTTGGGAGATAGTACTATTATATAGTTTCCTTATTTTACAGATAAGGAAACTAAAGTTGAGAAAAATTGAGTGACTTGCCCTTGGTAGCAAAGATACTAAGTATCTAAGATTCCCTACTATAAGGTAAGCTCCTTGAAATACAAAATTATTCACCTTTCTTTCCTCAAAGATGCTTCATATAATAAAGCACTGGTCTTAGAGTCTGAAAGTTCTGAGTTCAAATCCCACATCATTAACTTTTTGAAGATGTATAGGTCACTTGATCTCTCTAAGCCTCTTGTGTCCTCATCTAGAAAATGGATGATAGCTGTAGAACTTTCTACCTCAGGCTTTATGCAAGAAGCATATTAACTAGTGAATATAAAGTACTTTGAAAACCTTAAAGCACTACACAAATATCAGCTATTTAGCCCTTTTGCACAATATTTATTAAAAAAACAAAAACAAAAACAAAAAACCCTTGTACTTCAGGCACTTGTACAGTCTGGTTGAGAGACATACAAACATTCCATTCAATTCAACCAATACCTATTTAGAGATATGGACAGCACAGCAGATAAAACATGATTGAGTCTTTTCACGAATACCCCAGAATTTACACACCCCTTCAAAGTAGACCTCTGGGGAGATAATATGTTTATTCCAACAATGTTGCCATTGCTCAGGTGTGTCTGAAAATCATCCTAGGAACTGGCTGTCTGAGCCAGTCTTCAGGTCACACAAATTCAGTCCAATTACTTTATAGTCATACCTCATTTTGGACTCAAAATCGTATTACTCAGCTTAATTCTCCATCTTATTTTTCAGCTTTGGCTTCTAATTGTTTTTTATACTTTCCAGAAAACAGAGTGGATGGATAGTATAATGGATAGAGCAAAAAAGAGGGCATAAGTCCCTCATCTTGTTCTTGACTCTGCAACTAACCATGGGACTTGAAGCAGGTCCCACTTATGACTTCTGTGACTCTATAAGATGGGAGTAATGATAACTTTTCCACCTATTTCACAGATTTGTTGAGAGGATTAAATAAAATAATATAAATGAAAATGCCTTATAAACTCTAAGATATTATACAAATAATAAGAGATTGAGTTCCAGCCCTGCACTTCCAATTGCCTAGTGGACATTCAACGTATTCAAAACAGAATTCTACTCCTTCTCCTTGAGACATGTCCTTTCTGTTGATGGAGCTGATGTTGTCTTAGTTGCCCAAATCTAAAATTTGGTGGTCCTCCTTTATTCTTCCTTCTTTCATGTCCACTACATCTACTCAGTCACTAAGTCCTGTCTGTTCTGCTTTAATATTTCTTCTGTCTATTTCATCCTCACCACACTCTGCTAATCCAATTCCATTCCTCTTCACTTCAAGCCCTTGCTACTGATCATAGGTCCTATTGTCCTAAGTTCCTAGCAGGTCTCCCAGCTTCAATCCATTCTCCACACAATTGCCAAAATAATGTTACATCTGTCATGTCACCCCACCTTCTTAGAAACCTTCAGTGGTTCCCTACTGCCTATAAAATGCTTTATCCTACATTCTTGCTCCAATCCACCTTTCCAATTTCATTTCTCATTATGTTTCATTTAACCTCACAATTGGCTGTGTCTGATCTCATCCTGTCTTCTTGCATTTATATACACTATCATCTCCCATGTGTACATTGCCTTTATATCTTTGGCTATTGAAATCATTCCTTTCCTTCAAGAAGCCACTCAAGTGCTATATTTTCTCTGAAACCTTGACTGACTCCCCACCCACCCAGATGAATGTTATCTTACACCTCAATTTTTTATTTTTTTAAGTACTTGATATCTTTCCCTTTATTTCACTCTGTTTTACAGCGTAGTGATTTGGTTACATGTTTTACTATCTTCTCATCCATCTTTAGTTCCTTGAGAGTAGGGACTGCTGGTTTTTCAATTTTTCAATTTTCAAATCCCAGCACCTGACATATTGTCTTGCATTTAGTATATCCTTAGAAAGCTATTGCTGAGCCAAATTGAAATGAATTATGTTCTGTAGGTAACTAGAACAGACAAGAGATTGGTATCAGAGATCTGACTTTGGAATACAGAGTAATATATTGTGGCAGGAGATCAGAAAGCTAAGAACTTAGACATGATGGATTCCATTAAAAATAGAGTAAGAAAACTCACTAAAGAGGATGGGGAAATGGTCTTAGAGAGGTAAGGAAAGGATCAGGAAGGTAAAGCATCACAGAAACTGGGAGAGAAAAAAATCTTCAAGAAGAAAAGAGCAGTCAATGAGGTCAGATGATAGTATAAGGATTAAAAAAAAAAAGGTCATATTGTTTATAAACTCTTCTTTATCCTACCTATTTTTATCTGAAAATCTTTACATCTACTATTGTTCACATAAACCTGGTTTCTTCTGGAAGGTACCATATCTATGGTCTCTCTAAAATTGGATACTTCTTACCTCATGCCTCTTACCCACATTCTACTCCCAAGACACTGGGTCAAGAGAAGCTAGAATTTTCCTTGCTCCTCACTGCCCCTTTCTAGACTATTTATCATCACTGATCAACCTCTTTGAGACAGACTCCATCCAACTATCTATACCATGGCTTCTTAATTTTTTTTCACTTACAACTCCTTTTTGCCAAGGAATTTTTACATGGGGCTTAAAGATATATAAAAGAGTTATGCAAGTCAAACATTTACTGATAAAAATCATAATTTTGTCAATCTGCACATTCAGTTATATGAACCTATATGGCAGGGGTGGGGAACCTTTTTTCTGCCACCAGCTATTGGAGTACTTAGACCATCATTCATGGGCCATACAAAATTATCAGCTTATTGAACTAAAGCAACAGAAAGTTGATATACCTAGCTTTCATTATTGCCTGCAATTGCCTCAGCAAAAGATTGCAGGCCCTACATGGGCGTGAGGGTCAGATATTCCCCACTTCTGCCTTACAGGGTTGTGACACAGTTTAAGAAGCTTTGGTCTCTCTGTCATCCTCTGCAGATTCTTATTATAGTCACTTGCTGGTGTCCTGGTCAGCCTTCCTCCTTTCTCCAGGAATTTAGTATCTGGCTCACAGTTGTTCTCTTCCTGCCTTTGTACTTGAGAACTTCAATATATATATTTCTTTCTATTCATAGGGATGCTCCTATTCATAGGGATATATATCTTAGGGATATTAGGGATAAAATAGGGATATCTTAGAGTTTACTATTACCTGTAGCTTTTCTACTTCCATGATCCTAAATTAGAAATACCTCTTTTGATCATAACATCCACATTATTCCATCTTTTGTTCTGTCTCATTCCTAAATCTATTTTTTAGCCTCACCAAAAGTCCCTCTATCTCTCATTGTTCTCTCAAGTCTGTTACCTTTGCTTTGGTCTCACTTTCCTCCCATCACAACCAATCCTTGTCTATGGGCACCATTTGCAGCCTTTATCTCTATTTAAGTACTACTGAAGAATCATGTAATCATGATGAATTGGTGCATTGTGATTGTATGATATTTAATCTCAACTGGACCCTCAATGTTGCGTAGAAATCCTTTTTTTTTTCTTGACCAAAATGCTCCCCAAAGTGGCTATAACACTTATTCTGTCCCCTTTCCCTCACAGTAGATGATGTCATCTACTTTACTAAGAAAATAAGAGACATCTGCTGGGAGCCCTCTTCCTCCCCACCCCCATCCCATATCTCAGCAGTTTTGTTTATACTATCTCCCATTTTTATCTCTTTAGCAAAGGGGACCTCTCTACTTGTAGCTTTGATCTCATCCTCTTGCATCTGCTCTAGGAGCCTGCCGTCTGGAACTTATTTCACTCTCTTCTTATCCATTGGATCCTTTCCTGCTGTTCGAAAATATACCTAAGTTTTCTCATTTCTCAAAAACCTCAACATTCTAATGAAATTATTCTCTTCAAGGCTGCCAATGATCTTTTAACTGTTAAATCCAAATTTCTTCTTGGCCTTCATCCAACTTAATCTCTCTGCACCTTTTAGAACTGTTGACCATTCCCTTCCCCATTCCTGAATATTCTCTCCCTTGGCTTCTTGCATTCTGCTCTCTTTTGGGTTTACCTCTTGCATCTTAACATCAGTTCCCTCTACTGGATCATCATCTATCTCCTGCCCACTAAATATAAATGTGCCTGAGGCTCTGTCCTAACTTCTTCTCTCCTTTCCTCTTTTCTTTTTTCTCTATTTTATTTTTCTTCATGATCTCATCCATTTATTTGGATTCTATTATCATTTCCCTATAAATGACTTCAAAATCTATATATCCAGATTTTTTCCCCCTAAACTCTAGTCCCATTTTAGTCACTGATTGCTGGATATCTCTATATGGATATGCCATCAACAACTCAAACACAATTTGACTAAAATGAAATTCATATTTTCTCTTAAAATCATTCTTTTTTCAAACTTCCCTGTTTCTGATTAGGACAAGTTCACAGCTATCTTTGCCTCTTTCCTTACCTATTCAAACCTTATCTATTCAATGTCCACAACATCTTTTTTATCTTCTCAATTCTCATGACCACTATCTTAGTTCAAGACCTCATCATCCCTTGCTTAGACTATTACAATGGTCTTTTCCCTGATCCCATCTTCCTCATAGATGCCAAATTGATATTCCTATGATGTAATTATGGTCGTACTTACCCTTCCCTCCACCTCACTGCTCAAAAAACTACAATGGTGCCCTTTTGCTTCAGGAGAGAATATAAACTGACTTTAAATTCTTCCATAATTTGGTTTACTCCTAACTTTGCAGAATTATTTTATATAATTCCACATTCTAAATTCCAACCCAAATGACCTACTTTCTTTTCTCTAAATTCATCATTACACTTCTGCCATCTTTCCCCATACCTGACACATACTCCTTCCTAACTTATATCCCTAAGAATACTTAGCTTCCTTCAAGATTTATCTCAAGAGATACCTCTCATAGGAACTCTTTCTTCACATCCTTCACTCTTACTTTCTCCAAAGTTCTTAACTTCTTGAATTCTCTTGAATTTGCTTACTTATCGGTATACATGCTTCATTCTGTCTGTCTGTCTGTTGCTGCTACCACTCCTTATTCCCCTCACATAAGCTATTTGGGAACAGGGACTCTCATATTTGTCTCATGTCTCTAATATCCGGCCTTTCATATAGTATTCAATAAATAAGTCTAGGACAGCTAATTGGTACAGTGGATAGAGCACCAGATCTGAAGTCAGGAGGTCCCCAGTTCAAATCCGATGTCAGACACTTAACACTTCTTAGCTGTGTGATCCTGGGCAAGTCACTTAACCCCAATTACTTCAGCAAAATAAATTGTCTTTCTTTGAATTAAAAGAAGTCATTGGTCACCACATAGAAAGGACTTCTAGTGGAACGGTGGGACTTATGGTAGAAGGTTAAAGAGGGAGTAACTAGGAATGGAATAGATTTAACAAATATTGACCATCCATCAAAAAAACAAAACAAACAAAAAAAAAACCCAAAAACAAACAAACAAAAAAAACTATTTGTGAAAGGTAAGAGAGAAATAGGGTGGTAACTAAGATAAAGAAGCCCCAGGGCCGAATGAAGGTCTTTCTATATCATGGAGTACTATGCGTTTTTACTTCTATATGACAATCCTGTCCTTAGGGAAGAGGTAAACCAAACTTGTTCTACCAGTATGGATTGGGGGGTGGGGGAAGAGTTCCATGATAAGAGCTGAGACAAGATAAAGCAAGACTAAGACTATAAACCTATGGAGGCTTTCATAGAGTATGCTTCAGTTCCCCTTTTTTTGAGATCAAAAAAGTGTGGGAAAAGGCCAGAGCTGCCTGCTTTTCTCTGGGGTTGCCAAACAGTCTCTGTGTGAACAAGTTGTCTAGACACACCCATAGCTTCAAGACATCCTAAATTTAGAGATACCAGGTTGCTTGGGATTTGGTTGTTGTCATACAAGATACATATGTTACATGCACATATGAATGCCTGATGAAGCAAGGAAGAATAATTAACAGATTGATTAGTTATCCTTTTTGCAATCCAAACAAGGTAATTGTATAGCAGCTGTGCTTTAGTTACAGTCCAGAAGTGGTCATTAATAAGTGAAACTGTGTTTGCATTTCATAAGCGTGTTTGAATTTCTCAAGTTTTGGATTTCATGTGAGGGAGCCAAGCTCAGACAACACTTTAATGTGCAAACCCAACTTCAATTTAACTTTGGGGATTTTAAAGTACAAACAGAATCAATTAATCAAGAAATATTTAATGAACTCTTTGCACACTTCCCATGTTCAAGGCCCTATAAGTGCTATAGAATGACTTCTTACTTTTTCTAATTGTTCTTCTCTCCTATAGATAATTGCCAGCATTTCTTTACCATGATTATAAAAGTTGTTTTTTTTCTAGCCATGACAAATATGCTATAGCCTTCTCTGTAGAACAAGGCAGACTTCAACCTCTTTATATGCTGTAGTCATAGCCCTAGGGGATCTACTTACTGTGGGAGAAAAGCTTGTCTCCAGCTGTCTTTATCTTCTTATATTCCATGGATGCTCATATCTCAGTTGTTGGATAGAACTGGAAAAGTATCCATTGTTTGTTGCCAGAACCCCAATGGAACAAACTGCTTGATCATGGGCCAAGATAGGGCTCAACACCTGCTAGGAGATGCTCCCCCCCACATTCATCATTCCTCCTTGGGGAAAAAAAA
Organism: Myrmecobius fasciatus; assembly: GCA_023553655.1. Classification (NCBI taxonomy): domain Eukaryota; kingdom Metazoa; phylum Chordata; class Mammalia; order Dasyuromorphia; family Myrmecobiidae; genus Myrmecobius; species Myrmecobius fasciatus. The sequence goes on from JAJPUD010016667.1 coordinate 13,823, forward strand.
AAGTCCTTCATATATTTGAGGACAATAGTAAGTTATTCTATAACCTTTTAAAAATTATTGTTCTTCTTTTTTGTTTTTTTTTTTTTTTTTTTTTTTTTAGAGAATGGTTTAAAATTAAATGAGTGAAAAGACTTTGATAATGATTGGTGTATCATCTCTGCTCCGGATACACTTCCAGGACAACCCACCTACGCCTTTGCTTCTTCACAGTATTAACACACAAAGACCTTAGAACTGATATAGAGTCAACTCCAACACAGTGACATTAGACGGAGCACTGGGTGCAAAAGTAAAGAGGTGGAAATAAGTAATGGAGGGTGAGGGTGTATCTGGTGTGGGGAGTGGAGATACGTGGGAATATGGGTTAAGGAAGACAAAAAGGAGCCTGACCTGCCTGTAGATGACTATCCATACAGACTGAATAATTAAAATGAAGTCAGGTGTCAACTTGTGCTTTCTTTTGCTACAGTAAAAATAAGTTTCTCATCTGTGTCAATGACAAACTTGTCTAAAAGTCCTTTTCGTCTGTCATGTCAGTGTTGAATTTATCCTTTCATCAGTCAGTCATTGAGCAAACATTTACTGAGTGCCTACTGTGTGTTGGGGGAGGGGGGAAGTTGTTAGGATTGCCTCCTTTTTAGGGGTGGGGGTGAGGGGAGTGCTCAACAACTTGTATCCTGGCCCTGCTTTTTTCCTTTATAGCCAGCCTGAGGGGAGGATATAAAACACCCGGGCTGGCAGGCCTTTGCCACTCTAGTAATTTACTTTCTTGGGACCGAAGGGGCTTAGAGGGGCTGTAGCTTTCTGCCTGTCCAGCTCTTTGCAGAGTTTGCAAGGATTTCATTTCTCGTAAATTAGCATTTTGATGGGGGTGGGGTGGGGGTGGGGAACCGTGGAGTACAAACGCTCCTCACTCTTCCCTCAAAACCACATTCCAGCATTTATTTTCCTGTACTGGCAAAAGCTGAACAGTAAACATTTACCAAGGGGGAATTTGCCTTCTGCCTGCTCCATGAATGTGTGAGATTAAATATTACCAACTCTCTATTTTGGATCCACTTTTCCATGCCATCAGACAGGCGTCTCGAAGTAACACCTGAGTGGGATTGGAAAGATGGAAAGAACGTGTTCTGAAGGCAGGAAGACTGTTTCCCAGGGGTCCACTAAAGAGCTATTGAGGCTGGAAGGTTGATCTTACTTACCCTGAAGCCAAAGGAGGCTTCACTTACTTGATATGATTTAAGGAGCACCAGGAAGACCCCTTTCCCGAAAAGCTCTCCCTGAAATTGATCCCTGAAATCTCACCACTACAAATGCATGCCTTCATTCCCTTAGATTAATAACATTGTCCTTTTACAGGTGCTGTGAGTCTGTCAAAGGACTTGATACTTCAGTAACCTTTATATCTTTTCTGCTGTAGGAATAGACTTGTTAAATATATACTTTATATAACTTTATAAAACCAACAGCATCTACAGCTACTGCTCAGCAGAGCCTGACACAATCTTCCTTAGAGACCTCCCCTCCACATAGCTGCTAGAAATTGAGAGAATGTCAGCTTCCAGAAGAGCAGGTAGAGATGGCTTGAATTTGATCTTTGTCTCCCCAGTACCTAGCTTTGTGCCTGGCACATGGTTGTTGAATAAAATTGAGAGCCTTTGTGATTTCTAAGAGCAGGGATTCTGAACACCTACTTTCTAGTCCCAGCTCTCTGACCTTGGAAGTTACCTCCTCTTTTAGGGCCTCAGAGATTTCCTCATCTGTCAAAAAACAACAACAAAGGATTACACAATCCTCCCTACTTATCTCAGCAAGGTTGTTGTGAGGATCCAGTGAAATATTAAATGTGAAGTGAGTTGGAGAGTACAAAGATTACAAAATTCTTTGAGGGAATTATTATTATTGCATTAAGTTCACATTAAATCCTTAATACTATAGAGTGCAATAAGTTTATCAGATACATTTTCTTCCTTCTCAGTGGGGACTGGAGATAGAAAGCACAAGTAGACATAGAGTTGATAAAAGGATAGAGCGTAGAAAGGAAAAAAATGTGTGCAAGTGTGTAAACATACAGTTTTGCTGACTTCACAATCTTACCCGTTGCTGGCCCTGTCCTCACCTTTTCTAGCTTTGTGGTCTTAGTGTGGCTTGCTCTTGTGGGCCAGGGAATTCCTAGAATGGAAGGCACGTGAGTGTATGGTCTCTCTAAGGCTTTTCCAACAACAATGTCTTCCTTCTAAAACCTCGAAGTTTGGAGTTCAGTTTGCCAAAGTCTAGGTGATCTGATTTAGGGACCATGGTCTAAGAGTCCTTAGGACAGCCAAATTCCTTTTGTTTGCCCCCTTTTTCTTTGGGTAGTTAAGACTGTTTACAATAGCTAACACCTGGTTCAATCACAGCCCTATATGCACCTTGAAACAAATGGAATTGGTTACTTCACTACTCTTTTAGAGATACGGACATTATAGGGAAATGATCAGAGCAGAAATGAAGGAGCTCTCCCTCCCTCAAGTCTTATCAGCCAAGGGATATTCTGGAATTGTTACAGCACAGGACTAGGTATGTAGTAGGTGCCCCCTAAATATGTGCTGGTTGCATCCATACTCAGTCCAGTTTTGTCTACCTCCAGACCTGAGCAATGGTCATAGCCATTCAGAATATTGACCTTGAGGTCCTTCAAGACCCTCAGTCATGAAAAGAAGATGTCATTGTCTTCACTTGACTGGACTTCACTGAAACAGGGAAGTAGATTCAGATTTTTACCAAGATTTTGAATAAAAAGGGTTTTCAGGTTCACACTGAGTTACCAAGAAAATTCAGTTAACTAGAACCCCTGTTCCCTACAAATATTAGTTTCTCAAGATTTTCATTTGAATTTCCCAAAACCTGATGCCTCTCTTTGGGAGCAGCAATCTGCTTTACCTCCTCTCCAATCTCTCCCCCCCCCCACCGTGCCTACCTGCCCCCAACCCCCCCAAAACACGATTTCATCAGTGAGCGTAGGGCCTCCTGGGTATGTGGCAGCCAATTCAGAAATGTACACATGTGCTCTGGAACGAAAAAGGTTGGAAAGCTGTGGTCTAATCCATCCAGGACAGAGGGCTGCCTCATCAGTCCTGTGTATGCTTTCCACTCTACCTCCTTAAAATCCCGGAGGTTCCAGCTGTCAAATTCCTCTGCTAGCCTGGATCCGGAGTTGGGGGGGTGGGGGAAGAAGGAGGGGGGAGGTGATTCTTTCAGAGTTGTAATTTGCACAAAGAAGTGAATTTTAAACCTAGTTGTAGTACAAAGCTAACTTTTAAAATTTAGATTTTGTTCTAAAAAAATCTTTGAGAAAGCATTCAAGTCAATGACTATTCTGTAAGCATAACCTATAGATAAACTACTTTTAAGGAGGTTATAGAAGTGGGACAAGAAAAAGACATCCTCAAACCTCAGTTCCAATCTTCCCTTTCCTGTGAAGCTTTCTCTGAGAGTCCCAATATACCATTATCTCTCCATTATCTCAAACTTTGGTGGTACTTATCCTCAGAATGCTTTATTTGTATTTTTACTTATCTTTCCATAGGTACATATATGCCTTAATCTCATCTGGTAGCCAACAAACTCCTTGAGAGCAAAAGTAGTCTTTGTCTTTCCCTTCTTTCCCCACACTGTGCCTAGCATAGATTTATGAACAGAATAGATTTTAGTTGGCACTTATCCATACCATATGAAGTACTAAATGCCAGGACTACAAAGACAAGAGTCCTTCCCTTCAAGAATCCCTGTACCTCTGTCCTACAGTCTCACTTTCTACCAGAAGCCTCCTTAACCTTAGTGCCTTCCTTCTGAAATTATCTATACACATCTTGTTTGCACATAGTTGTTTGCATATCTCTTCCATTAGACTGAACTCCTTGAAAGGAGTCTCTTTTTTCTTTATAGGAATCTTCAATGTTTAACACATTGTAGCACTTTAATAAGTGCTTTTTGATTGACTGTTAACCAAAGTTGAATATTCTAAAAGAAGTGGTTCCTTTTAAATTCTCTCTCCTTCCTATTTGCTGTGACTTAGGAGACTGCCTCCTAAGCCATGAACTCAAATGGACTTCATGGGATATCTCCAAGTTATATGTGTAGCTTGGATGAATGACTACTTGTTGGAATTCTTGTTCAGATATGGTTAGATCAAAAAATCTGTGAAGTCTCTTCCAGCTCTGAGATTTCATGATTCTGTGGCTACCATTACTCTTTCCTTCCCCTCAAAAATAGTTCTGTGGGATAATCTTTTTTATCCTTTTAGACCTCACCCATTTCTGTCATCTGAAGAAATTCCCTGAGTAGGTTAAGGAAATGATGTGTGCTTGCAGGGAGTGGCAGGCAGGACCCAGAAATGAGACAGGTATTCTTCAACCATTGACCTTGCCTGTAGCAAGGTCAGCCACTCTGGGTGCTGATCCACTTGCATCTTTTTCACTGGTCTAGATTTTAATTTAATTTAATTTGCTTTGGGAAATTATAGCTTATTGGGGGTGTTTTGCCTTTTTTTTTTTTTTTTAATGGGGAATCCAACTAACCTGCTTTTCTTTTTTTCCTCTCAAAGGGGGAAATCTCTCCTTTAGGACTTTGGTATCTTCCTTTCTGTAAGTCATTTGGAAACAGGGTTTTTGGTCCGGGAATACTCACTTTCTTTCTGGGGATCAGTCCTAAATCCTTGGAAATCTAGGATATCTCTTTTGTCAGTTAAAGAGGATCTAGTTGTTCCTGACAACCTGAAAAATGAGTAACATGCTTCCAAATGGCCTTAACTTCCTCCAAATCCATTGCACATCTCTGTTCCTGACTTGATCACAGAATCACTGGATTTAGAGACAGAAGTGACCTTAAGAGAATTTCTCATCTAACCTCTTCATTTTATAGCTGATCCAGAAGAGGAGATGTGGTTTGTCCATTATCATACATCTAGTAAGTAGCAGAGATAGGATTCAAACAAACCCATAAATGGCAGTAGAAAAAGCACTTCCTTTCAGAATTGCTGGGTTCTAGTCCTAACCAAACTTTGTCCTGATTCCCCATGTGCCTTTTCTCTGTTCCTTGGCTTTCAAAGGGGATAATAATCTCCAACGCACTTCACAGAGTTGTTGTGAGAATAAAAATAATGTATCTCATTTTAGAAAGTTGAAAGCACTTTACAAATGTGGGAGATTATTATATTTTCAATCTGTGCTGCTTCTCAGAGTAACGAGTTCCATAAGTTTTCTCCCTGCTGTGTGAAGGAGGATGGCCTGTTATTTGTCCTAAAAACTGCCTCTTTCAAGCTTCAGGGGGTTAGAGGTTTAGGGGGAGGAGGGAAGGGTGCCAGTTCTAGGATTTGGGGACTTAGTGAACAAGTCCCACATTTCTTCTCTCCACTATCTTAATAAGTTTGGAGAATAGAGAAGAATTGGTCAAGTTCCTGTGTGACAGCACCTAGACTAGCTCTAAGCTTAGCACACAGTAGGTACTCCATAAATGTCTGTTGAATGAATGCATACATATATTCATATTTCCCGTGAGACCAGGTATAAGGCCAAAGCAGATGCAGTTGTGTAACTGTAGATTTTTATACCAATAGCTCATGTTCTAAGAACTTTAATTTGCCGTAACTGTTTTCTTTCCACCATCTTTCCTCCTCCATTCTTCTTTCTCCCTCCCTCCCCACCATGGGCTGGTTTATAACATTAGAGTCAGTTTTACATGCATATAGATAGCTATTTGGTAAACATAAAAATATGCAGTAAATAATGTTGCATTTTTTTTATTATTGTTATTAACACACAAAAGCAAGAAAGCTCCGAGTTAGAGCAGCTGTAATTCAGCCCAGTGTGTGGTAAACCATATGGTCTAAAAAATTAAACAGAAGACAGCACATGAATGCAACATGCAGGACTTTATCTGACAGTGCCAAGGACAACCCTTCCCCTTGGAAAAAGCCATCCTCAGCATGGGGTCATGGGTGGATTTTCTCAGTTATTTGTAATCATGAACAATAATGAGACCTTGCAGTCTCATCAGCTTTTACTGGAAAGTATTCTCACATCTATTATCTCATTTTATCTTTATAACAAACCTACGAGTTACATAAAGCAAGTAACATTTCCCTCTATGAGTAGTTAGTAGATTCAGAGATGTAGTCACCTATCCCAAGTGACACATAGAATCAATGGTTAAACATGGTCATTTGTCATCCAAAACCCTTGTGAAAAGGATTGACTAATTTGCCCTGCCCAATATAGCTTTAGTTTATCTTTAAAGATTTATTTCTCCCTGCTCCCCTCTTATATTTTATACTCTAATTTCTCATCACTCCCTGCTTTGTATTATATTTTGTATAGGTTGTATTCTTCAAAATCCCTTCTTAACCACCAATGTAATGTGAGTTTCTTGAAGACAAGGATTATTTTATTTCTTATCTTTGTATCTCAGGTGCCTAGCGCAATTCTTGCATATAAGAAAGGCTTAATAAATATTGGATGAATTGTTAATGGTTTAACTACACTATTTGCTGTTCCTCTAAGAAAATTTGTTTTCTGTGCTTCCACTATGACTTGACATACTGGGAATTGAACTACTCTTCCCCTTACTCCTCTTCTCAATGCAGTTCACATGCTAACTCCATAAAGCCTTCTTTAATTCTCTCCCTTCTATCCCCAACCACGTGAGATTCTTTCTTCACTGAGCCACCACAAGCAACAGCCTTTTCCTATGTGGTCCTTAACAAGTTCTCCCAAGTCTTGTAGTTATGCATGAATTGTCTTTCAACCACTAGATTGTGAGCTATTTGTTAGGTTGGGTTGGATTAAGACCTAATCTTTATGTCAACTCCCCCTGCTTCTAATCTAGCACATAGTAGGCTCTTAACAGATGCTTTTTGAACTGAATTGCTTCTCGGTAGTTAGTTATTCCTTTTTCAGTACCAGAGGTCTAGTCATCACAAACTACATTTTATGGGCCAGGAATTGGAATTAGTAATATTTATACCACTGTTTTCATTTACTTATATCAACAGGCATTTTAACATTTAGAATATGAAAACATCTCTACTTTTTACTATTTGAAGAGCAGCTGGTCTTAAATTTACCTTTACATTTTTTAGGAAGAAAATGCTTGCCTTGACAAACTATCATTCCTTTCCTGACAGTTCCCACTGAGTATACATTTAGGGGTCTCAAAATCTGACAAAATATAATAATGTAAACAAGCTTATAAAATAGGAGATTTAACTTAAGTACATAACTGATTTTAAGCATTTTAAAAGCACCTACCCATGTACTTTAAAAAAATTAGCTTACTTCTTTTTTATAAAGAAGACATAGTTATTAAAGGACCATCCTTCCTCCCAACATACAAAGCTTGATATCTTAGCTTAAATTACTTTATGTAGTGAGAGTGGAGGAAAAAATAAACAAACCCTGGATCTATAGATCTGGATTTCAATCCTGGATTTACCATGAATTTGCTCTGTGATTTTGGACAAGTCACTTCATCTAGTTGTGTCTCGGTTTCCTCATCCATAAAATAAATAGATTCAGATAGTTCAAAAACTACATGAACCTCTTTAAATATATACATGCCATTTGGCTTTTAAAAGAAAATCTACTAGTGAAGCTGTATTTCTATGTTGATTTATTTCTTAAGTGAACAAACTCGCCTTTGGTTCTAGGAACAATTGTTTGTCAAAGAGGAAGGTGAACTCTGGAGACCTGTCATTCTCCTTCTCAACCCACTTTCCTCCAGCCCAAAGAATACTCCCTTCTCCCTGCTAAATCTCATTTGGGCCTTCTCTTCTTAATCTTTGACCTTATTTGTCAACTTCCCTTCTTCCCCCTTCCCCCACTCCTCCACCTCACTGCCCCTATTTGTCAAATTTGCTTCTCACCTCTATTGCCTTCTGCTCCATACTTCATCCCTTCAAGCCCTCCCTGCCTTACAAGGTGACATTTAGCTAATCTGATAAACTGGTTGTTTATGAACATTAAGTGCTAATGGAAGAAAGCTATGGGAGTTTCTCAGGATCCTCCCTCCAGATATTGGGCCACACATGTGCACTGTAATAAAGGCTTTCTTGAAAGACAATAAATAATTATTATTTGGTCTTTCTATTGTGTTGTATAAACTTGTATAAATTAAATGAAATAATTACAATGTATAAACCAGTACAGATGAAGTTTGTGTAAAATCTTTCTGGTATTAATTGAGAAAAAAATACATAAAATATCTTGTGACTCTTCAAAAAAGTTATATTTTAAAAATATCCCAAAATGTCTCTTTTCCCTTAAAAGGTTGTCAACTGCCAGACCAGATGATCACTGAGGTCCCTTCTGGTAATTCTTAGCTCCTCTAAGGGAACTCATACTGTTCTGGTCCATATTGGTGTCTCCCTTTTTTGCATTTTCATTGTGCTTGTTTCCTATATATAATAAAGATCCATTTTCTTTAAAGGTACTCTCCAATTTAGGATTTCTAATAACTCCAATTAGCCTTTTCTCTCCCCAACCCATGCATGGGGAATGTAAAATATTCCTGTACCTGGGGGGCTTCTGGCATAGATATGTGATGTTTGAGTGAGGGATGATAGCAGAATGTAGAATGTGCCATTGGAACTCATCTTGAAGGCATATACTTTGAAGCTTTATATAACTACATGATCTTCTGGCCCAGCTCTATATGATTTGCAGTGATAGGGAATTTTCTCCCGATCACTAATGATAGAAAGAAATGCAGTGTTCCATATAATGACCCAAGATTTTTCTATAAATCACATTGTAAGTTAAATCAGCAGAATATTTTTATCGCTATCCCACTGTTTGCCAAGTATATGCTGGTGCCGAGTGAGAAATGAGATCTCAGTAGACAATAAATGGCAGAAGATTCTGTGGAGCACATTTTAAGCCCAGCAGCTGAAGTCCTGGTTTCCAGCCCCACCTCAAAGGAAACCAAGCAGAATGTAACGGCATGAAAGTGTTTGTATTCCTCGACAAACTCTATCATTCCTTTCCTGACAGCTTCCACTGAGTACAGATTTAGGGGAAACTAAATCTGACAAAACAAACTTTCAGTGTGGTATATCTCTGTTTTCTCTTTGACCTGAGATCAGCTACCTTGCGTCAGGTGAGACCCAGAATACAGCTGTTACCATCTCTTTTTTTCTTGGTGGATTAATTTACCTTCACATCTAGAATAAGACTGGAGATAAAAACCAATTCCTTTCAGGGTTTTCTTGTTACTAGGGGCTCCTATGGCAGAATTGGGCTTCTTTGGTTTTTCTGCTGATTTTTTAAGTTATCTCCTCAAGCAGTGAAAAAAGAGAAAAATAATTTCTTTAGCTTAGCATTTGGGGTCCTCCATGACTTAGACTCACTTCTCCCTGACTCTAGCCTATACTTTCTAATTTACTCACCATTGTAGGATTTAGAACTGGAAAGGACCATAGATAGGGATGATCTACTCCACCATCCTCCTTTTACAGAAAAGAGGTTCAGCAAAGGGAAGAAATTTAGATAGGGTCAGACAAGTAATAAGCAGCTGGGACTTGATTGTTAGTGTCTAATGTTTAATCATATCTAGTCACGTAATGATTAGAAATCATAAAATCATAGCTTTTAGACCTGGAAGAAACTTTTAGAGGTCATTAATCTAGGATTCCCATTTTACAAACAAGTAATCTGGGGCCAGCAATTGCTAACTAGTTTACTCAAATTCCCATAGGTAGTAAATAACAGAACCAAAATCAGAGAAATAGGGTTTGCTGACCAGTGGAGTTTCTGAGTTCTCTCAGCCTCCTGATTTTGGTAACTGTTTTGCATCAATTAAACTTTTTCAAGACATAATGTTGAATCAAAATATTAAATTTTGTCCATTTCTTGTTTTTTTTTCTGGGGTTGTCAACTAATTTTAAAAGTTGGGTTGGAGCTGCTGTAACTAGATGTGATGTCTTTTCTTGCTCCAAATCACTATGCCTGTTTTCTTGCTTAAAATACTCTTCAACCCCATCTACCAATCAAAAAATTTGCCCAAACTTTAAAGTCAGCTTAAATATCTCCACAACTGATTCCTCTAGAAAAGGGCAAAGGGATTTCTATTTTATCTCCTCTAATAGACTATATTAGTTCTCTGAAGATGGAATCTGTTTCTTAATAAACCAACAAGTAGTTTTTGAGGTGTGTGCCTGAGCTAAACACAATGGGGAATAAAGAGATGAATCGGTTTATAATGTTCCCTTGTCTTTGAAAGAAAGAGAAGGAAAAAAATAGCTCATAGCTCAAAAGTATCTCTGTGAATGATGTTACCTGCTGAGTTTGCCATGGCCTGTTGGTATAATTGTGATGTGTTTTAAGTGCTTTCTTCACATCAAACATGTGAGGAAGGTAATGAAAATATTACCCCCATTTTACAGTTGAGGAAGTGGAAGTTTACAGAGATTAGGTACCTGTTTTTCCTGTGCTTCTCTAATCATGAATGGTTCTTCTTTAGCCTAGCCCCTGGGTATGCCTTCTCTGCCAGTGATTGTCCTCATACTTTTTTCCTCTCTCCAGCATCCAAAGTGATGGAAGGATTTGAGGGTATATCTTGTGGAAGAAGGTAAAGAGGATTAAATCAGTTCTTATTCTCTTACTTTCTCTTTGAACTTTTTCACTTTCCCTCTCAAACACTTTTGAAGAACCTTCTTTGTTTTTTCTTTTTTTTTTCTTTTCATGAACTTTGCAGAATTGTTGTTTGGGGTAGACTCAGTTTGACCAACAGGATGAAGGGAACATGGATCCAATGATCTTCCTTTCAAAGAAGGTTCCAGGGATATAGGGGAGATTTCTTTTTTTGTTTCTCTGTCACAATTCCATCTCCCCTTTTCTTACCCCACTCCTCCTTTCCTTCCACTTCTCTCCCCCTTTTCCTCTCCTCTTCCCCCCCCCCACCTCCCTAGCTCAACTTCCCTTGCACAGCAGACAGGCCTGTCTTCCCAAGAGAGGGAGATAGATCTGCACCTGCATCATTAAGCTGATGTGCTCTGGGCTCCAGGGAGTGTATTTCCTGGGGTTTTTGGTATCTGATTGTGCTGCAGAGGCTGCAGAGGGAGACCAGACGTTCTGTTCAGAATGAGACAAAGCTGGATCTCACGCTAACGAGCCAACATTGTCTCCTCTTGGGCCTCCCTTTCCGGCTCTTTCAGGCCTGATCTTTGAGAGAAGTTTCCCAGAGACTAAATATTTCAGTAAGAAGGTTATTTTTTCCTTCCTTCCAAGGATGCCTTCACTCACCCAGAGCTCATCAGGGTTTAGAATATTTGAATGTCTTAACATGCAGGATTGCCATGTTGGAGGGCTCCTGGCAAGCACAGAGCCCCCCATTCTCATTTTCCCCATCCAGAGCCTCACTGTGGGAATGAGTGATTATTGTTGCAATAAAACTGTGTAGCTTCCAGATCCGGGGAGGAGGGAGGAATGGATGGATGGACTGATTTTCTTTTGAGCTGAGTTACATCTGGGTATTTTAATGTTGGTCCAAGACCTTCTTACTCGGCAAAGTTTTTTCTAAGGTCACATCTGGAGCATTATATTCAGCCATGGGCCCCATATTTTAGTAAGAACATGAACAAGCTGAAGTGTCTCCAATGGATGGGTGACCAGAGTGGTAAAGGGACTTAAAGACCATGCCATGTGAGGAGTAGTTGGAATACCTGGGTACCTTTAGCCTAGAGCAAAGAAAATAGGAGAGGGACATGATAGCTATCTTGAAGCAATTAAAGGATTGTCCTGTGGAAAAGTAATAAAACTTGTTCTAGCTTCAGAGAAGAAAATGAGGACCCTTGAATTGGTCAAAGCTATAAGGAGGAAAATTAGTATAAGGTAAAACTTTCTAAAACCCAAAGTTATTTTTAAAAAATAATGGCTTCTTTATGAGGTAGTGAACTCTTTGTTACTGGAAATGTTCAAAAAGACACTTTGATGACCACTTATTTGAGGTACTATAGAGAAGATTGTTTTGTATTGAATGGAATGTTGAATTTGATGGTCTGTAAGGTCCCTTCTAATACCAAGATTCTATGTTTCTAAGACTGTCTAAAACCACACACACTTTTCTTTGGAAAAACCATTTAGGCATGTCATTGAGAAGAGGGATTAGATGTGTTTTCCTTGGCTCCAGAGGGCAGAAGTAGAACTAGTGGGTGGAAGTCACAGGGAAGCATATTTTTGGCTTCATGTGAGGAAAATCTTCCTAACAATCACAGATGTCTAAAAGTGGATCGAGCTGCTTTGGGAGGTATGGAGTTCTCTATCACTGGAAATTTTCAAGCAGAGGTTTGAACACTATTTGTCATGGATGCCATAACTGGAATGCCTGTTCAAGTAAAGATTATATTAGATAGTCTGTGAGGTTCTTTCCCATGCTGAGATTCTGTGATTAACTAAATTAACTCTATAGGTAGATGGTATCTACATTATGCATTGACAAAGTAGGTATTGATCTTTCTGATATGATTAGAAAGACATTAGGAAGTCTGCACCTATAACCAAAAAGATCTCTACCCACAAAAAATTATATTCTTAGAGAATCAAAGAGCCATAGAATATTAAAGATGGGATATCTATTACACATGTGAAAACAGGCTTAGAGGAGTGAAATATTTGCCCACAGTCAAACTTAATTAGTGGTAGAGTCAGTTTAGAACCAAGTCTCTTGGGCACTATAAAGTGTTGTTCCAACTGCACCACTGTGACTCTCTAAGTAGACTTCAAGACTCAAATCACAATTTTCCTCTTCCAAGAAGCCTCCTCCAACTTTGCCATTTCAAAATAGACTTCTTGAATGGATCTGATTAGAAGATCTCCATGGTCTTTTCCAGCTCAAAACCATGATCTTCTGGCATGCAGTGTGAATGATAGAAAGTGCAAGCAGTACTCCAAGAGACTTAAGTTACTCAGACCCTTCATATTCTGGGTTTTGGAGTCAGAATCCAAAAGTTTTTTTTTGAATATTGGTATTCACTTCCTTATAGGGCAGTTGCTGTAACCTTCCATGTGTCTTTTCACACTTTGTTTCTGGGATTTTGTTAGAGATAAGGTGACTTCCATCCATTTCCTCCTTTATCTTTGTGCTACTACTTTCCTTTTTCCCATTCTACATTGGAAGGCAACCTCTTTTAGGTTCCAGATCCATTGCAAATGAACAGAATCTGGGAACCAAGTATTCTTTTGCAACTATCACTTCTATTTCAGTATCTCTACACCTGCAGTTTCTTGGCTATAATAATGTAAACAAATGTGGGTTGAATTTATTATTCTGTGCATGCATACATGCATATGCCCACCAGTGCATTGAGGGAGTCAGGAGGGAACTTTCTAACACAAAAACTGTATGCCTGTGAGACAGAAGAATTGCTCAGCAAACTTTAGAAATGATCAGAATGTCCTTTCCATAAAATCCCAGTTTAAAAAATGTTAGCAGGTGTGTACACAATAGCAAGTCAGTTGGGATGGATTAGTATAGAATACCATTTCCGTTCTCACCAGATTATGCATTCAAGGCATAATTTTCCATAAATTGTCATTCTTGTCTGCTAAGAAAAGCAAAAAAAAAATAATAATAATTCACATGGAGAAACCTCCCTCAGAGCCAAGCTAGGGCCTCTTTGCAATAGGATATCACCCAAGCATTTCATCTTGGACCATGGGAACTCTGGAAGTTCCAGACATCAGCCATTGTGATGCGATGGAAACAGTATTGTCTAGAGGACCTGGATCTGAATTCTGGCTCTGTTTCTTAACTATCATGCTTTGGAAAAGTTGTCTAATATATCTAGATCTTACTTTTTGCATCTATAAAATGAGAGGGTTGTATTAGACCATAAAATCATAGCTTGAGAGTTGAAAATGATTTTAGAAAATCTTTATTTCATAAATGAGGAGTTTATCTCTAAGGTCTATGATCCTATGGAGTTCTCATGCTCTTTCTTCCAGGTTTGGAGGTGAGTGTTATGAGATAAGATAACTATCTCTTGTAATTCACTCTAATATAGATGATTTAAGTGCTGGTCAAGACTCAGGATGATAAAACACATGACAGGTTGTAATATACAACTTGTAGATCTATATCTAGGCTTCCAGATTATCACATGCTTAGGAAGGAAAGAAAAAAATGCTCAAAAACTTCTATGGCTTCTAGTCATTCAAAGAATAAAAACCAAACTTCTTAGCCTGACATTCAAGTCCTTCCTACTCTGGCCCCACTCTATCTCTGGCAGACTTTTCCTCACCATTCTAAGTGCCCTTTGCCTTACCCTCTTTTCTCTAAACAAAATGACACTTTTCTACCTCAGAATCTTTGTTCATGTCATTTCCTCCTCATGGAATATCCTTCTCCCCTATCTTCAACTATCAAAATGGAAAACTGCTCATTTTAGATCCAACTCAAATGCCATCTCCTCCCTAAAGTTTCCCTTTATCTTTCATCATAATGCAATATGTATTTAAGTAATTTGTGAATGTCTTATTTTCTGTACTCAATTGTAAGATCCCTCAGGGTAAGGATGATGTCTTATTTTCCTTCATATACTTCATAGTACCAAAAACAGGGGATACACCCAGTAAGTACTTAGTAAAAGTTTGTTAAATTAAATGCCCACGGCTTTGATTTTGTTTCCCATGCAGTTTTTGTAGGGAGAGTAGAATGGTAAAGTTGGACAAAGAATTTAAGAGGCAGCTAGGTGCTACAGTGGATAGATAGAGCATGGGGCATGGAATCAGGAAATCTTGAATTCAAATAGTTGTGTGATACTGACCAAGTCACATAATCTCTGCCTTAGTTTCCTCATCTATAGAATGGAGATAATGATATCACCTACCTCTCAGGATTATTGTAAGGGTCAAATGTTAGCTGTTATTACTTATTATTATTAACAGATAAGATAGATATCTAAGAAATGCCTAATGGTTATTTACAAAACTATTATATTCATATTTACAGCTGAACTTGAGTTTTTCACAATGTGTGGCAGGTGTATAGAACACAGGGATAATGAAATCAAGATCATGGACCATTCTAAGCTCAGGTTATTTCCAGGCATAAACACCTTTCTTTTTTGGGCCATCTATTGGAACAGCATATGATGGAGTAGAAAGAACCTCATCTTGAGTAAGGAGGCCTAGGTCCTAGGACCTGTTTTACTTCTTATTGGTTGTCTGACTTTGGGTACATCATTGGATTTCCACAAGCCTTAGTTTTTTCATCTGTGAAATGAGGATGTAGGTTGGGAGAGGAGAGGGAAGACAGGGTTGGAAAGATAATCTCTAAGGTTCTTTCTAGACCTAAAATGCTATGACTTTATGCTCACTATTTGTGCCCACTATTCTAGGAGTTCAGGAGAAACACAGGTGAAGGAAAACACAGGGTTCCTGCCCTCAGGAACAATTACAACCTACATACTCCTATTAGGTGCTTACTAAGTGCAAGGCACACAATTACAGATCTAGCTTGCAACGTTGTGGTGAGTGAAGGGGCTCAGTAATCTGAATACCTGAGTCCTTGTTCTAATCCCATCAATGATTGGCTCTGTGATTTTGAGCAAACCATTATCTACCTCGAGACCTCATTTTTCTGAACTATGGTTTGTGAGTTAGGTCAGTGTTTCTTAAGTTGTGTTCTCTGGAACCCTGGTGTTCTGTTTGCTTTGACTTAAGAGTTCTGTGAGAAAATGTTAATGTTAGCAGTATTTGTTCCTCTGAAAAAGGAGCATACTATATGCATTTAAAAATATTCATTAAGTACAGCATTTCAAGAATTATGAAAATGGCTTTGTTTCCTCTTCTTTCCTCCAAAGATTCCTTGACCTTCCATAGGGAAGAATTCTGTGCTCCTAGACACAAAATGTGTAGGTTTCATCTATGGAACTTTGAGCCACATTGGATTAGATGATCTCTCAGGTTTCTCTCAGCTTTCACATTCTAGGAGTCTGTGAATCCTTTGGGTTCCCATTATACCTAAATTTTTATCTTCTACTATGTACTTTACCATTGACTTCAAGGTTTCATATAAATAAAAAGTTGCTTTCTAAAAGTATTCCTCATTCAGGAGGTGGGGTAAGGAAGAACTATCCCAGGCCCTCTCCTTAAAGAGTTTACTTGTGCCTTCTTAGACTGTAATTCCAATACTGTTTTCCTTTTTTCATCTGATCATAAGTAATGCTAGCTATCTTATGGACTGTTGAGATAATGAATAAGAGTGTCTATCCCATCTGTGAGTTTCACAAGAAAAGGCAAGGATTTTTAGTTACATCTGAGAAGGTATTATTTTAAAAGCATTACTACTATTATCAGTTGTGACTATGAAATGTTTTTGGGGAAAATGTTTGAAGAATTTTTAGTTCAGTTAGGGGCTTCATTTCCAAAACTGATTAAAAAAAAAACTTATTTTAAGAGACCTTTGAAGATAGGCACTCCCATCAGAATGAGAAGGTTTGCTTGAAGATTTCAGAAGCAGCTATTCTTGGGGCTGGGGAAAGTTTTTGATTGCCTGACATCTGTTTTTATGGAAACTTCAGGGAGTAACCAGAGGGAAATATACATATAAACAAGGCAGCCAGTTTTGCCTTTTCACCATATTGTTAATGGGGAATTGTACACATTGCTCCCTCTACACCCCAATGCAAATTTGGTCCTCAGTCTAAGGTAGGAGTTATTAAATTATATGTGCAGATTGAGAATTGGGCTGAGCCACAGTAGAGGAATCAATGTTTTATGTCCCTTGGTTTCATGCAGTAAAAGAAAATATTCTTGTTAAGTGTGAATTAATTTTCTCTTTTAATTGGTGCATGGAGTTAATTCTGGACATTTGGAAGGTTAAATTGAAAATATGAAGATCTGCTTTGTGGGTATAGGAAGTATTTGGGCTCTTCAAAAGTTCAGGAAGTAAAATCAAACCCATTATATCAGATGAATTGCTTCCTGTTGATTGTGCATTAATCAGTTCACTGAAGAGCATGGGTTCTAAGAGATGCTCCCTTTTCTTTCTCATAAAGTCTCACACATTTTAATCCTTCATGATAAGTATAACATTATTCCCCTTTATTTTTACTTTTTTTTTTTTTTTTGAGAATCTTCCCCATCCTCCCATTTTGGCTTTATTGGTGCTCTTGGCTCTTGGTTTCCTCTTGTTGCTATTGAGGACACTATTAATGCCTGTATAAAAGGGTTTTTAGAGACTGGAGGCAACTTCAGATCTCTGCTGACATCTGAAAAACACAGGTGTAGGGGGAGGTGTTCAGAGTGAGCTGAGGGAGTTTTTCCATGTGGGTACAGTTGATATTGGGGTTAAGAACACAACCTTTTTCACTTTGTTTGGGATTAGGGAGCCCTAGTCATTACCATCAATAAACTTCTGGCAATGATGATATAAACCCAGAGATAGAGACTTAGCACTATCAATCAATACAGGATATATGTGAATAATGTAGTCAATAAAAAGAAGAGTTCTCATACATATAGTACGGCACAGAGTACTTTCCTAATCCCAACCTTGTGGAAGGTAGATAGTACAAGGATTTCAATCTCGTTTTACAAATGAAGAAGGAGTCTGAGGCTTTAGAAGTCAAATGACTTGCTCAGCCATAGTAAGTGACAGAACTGTATCTTCTAACTATGAGCCCAATGTTCTTTCCATTATGCCAAAGAGACAAGGCTAGATAGTTATATAATATACAGGCAAATGCCTGAGGGCATAAGGAGCAGGAGTGTAAGGGACAGACATAAAAGTGAGTTTGGGAATATATATTACCCTTCTTTTTGATTGGTCTGGCCCCCAAATGTTCTTCTTATCTGCACATTGTGTCCTCCACTGCTGTTATCTTCATAACTGGTTAATGGGTGTTCTTGCTACTGTTGTTATCATCATGTCTAGTTAATGGGTGTCCTTGTTCTAAAGAGCTTGAAGCAGACCCCATATATTACCTGTTTTCATCTTCACTTCCCCTGGGGCAGGTGTTATTTTCTCAATCAATTAGTCATCCAGTCTTGACTGAATGTTTCCTATGAGGCCCCAATTTTGGGTGTCCATGAGAGTTACAGGGAAGGAAAACAGGGTTTCTGTCTTCTGGAACAATTCAATTCCACAAACACTTATTAGATGCCTACTATATGCAAAACACAACCCCCTTTTTTACATTAGCAAATATTATGTTAACTATCTATTGTGCAGATGGGCTTTTCCAAGCACAGAGAGCTCAAGCAATGTGCCCCCTTATACATGGGTCAAGTCCTGGGACTGAGATGCCTTGTCTTAGTTCCCTTTTTTAAGCACCCATCTCACTAAGAAACTCTGGCACCAGCACCCCACTTCCTAAAAAGGCTGAAAAAGGCTATGGAAAATCTCATATTCTTCTCTATTTCTGCATTTGTGGCTGCCCCCATCTCCACCCCACCCCCATGTAAGCTGAAGCAGGCTGGAACTGTTGGAAATTATAGACTTAGCAATATGTTGAAAAGTGTCCAATTGTGTCTACAATGTAGCAGATGTCTTCATCACATAACACAGAAGGAGTCTGTGAAATACAAAACTTTGCTATACATCAACACAAAACTTTGAAGAGCCTTGTTTATTTAGATAGACGGCATCAGGGTAAAACAAGCACACCAAGAGTTTTAACAGGCACCAAATCTTAGAATGATAGACTCAGAGAATTGCAAGAAGCCTCAGAGGTCATTTGGTCTGACCTTCTACCCAAAGCAAGAATGACAGTCACCTAGATTTCAGCTGAACACACCAGTGACAAGAGACTCCCTCATCTACCAATAAACCCCTCCCATTGCTAGGCAGTTCTGATCATCAGAGAACTTTTCTCTGAGATTAAGCCAAAACCTGTGTCCCCATAACTTTCCCTCATTTATTCAAGTTCTCTCCCTTTAGAGTAGGAATTCTTAACTTTGACAATCTATGGACTCCTCAGAAAAATATTTTCAAAGGAGCTTTAAATATGTATACATACACACATGAAATTACAAAGAAAAACAATTATAGTGAAATAGTTAACAAAAAAATTTTTTTGGAATAAAAAGTTCAAGAACTCCAGGTTAAAAACTCTTGCCTTAGAAAATTTACTCTCTTCCATGGGAGAGTCTATTCCATTACTCAATCAAAGAAGGATAACAGGATCCTCCCATCACAATTTATGGAGCTAGAAGAAAGTGCCTGTCAAGTGACAGATATTAGAAGTGATTAAACTTTATTTCTCTTAAGTCAAGAGAAGTTAACAACTAATGCCATGTTTCCTTTAGGAGTGGGTGATAGGAAAGGAAAAACAAGAGTTGAGAATTAATGATTTGAAGGAAGACATTTTAAATGACCAATGAGCAGTTGAAGTTAAAAAGTAGTCTTAAAAATGTGTGGTTTATGAAGAAGTATTGAATGAAAATTTAAATAATGTTGAATTAAAAAAAAACTAAAGGAGAGGTGATAGACTAAAAATGCAGAAAAGACATATTTTTGGACATGGTCAATTTGGTAATTTAATTTGCTAAATTTTATATATATATATATATATATATATATAT
>JAJPUD010016668.1:0-33380 GCA_023553655.1 Myrmecobius fasciatus
TTTTACATTTTCTTCTATTGTTTTTCATGGTTTCGATTTTTTTGTCCTGATTCTTAATGTTTCATAGAATCATTAGGCTCCATTTACTGTCTAAAGTCTATAGGGATTGCTTTGGGATCACTTCACTGAGAAGAATCAAGCCTTTTGATCATCACACATTCTTGTTGCTGTTGGGTACAATGTATTCCTGCTTCTGTTTGTTTTGCTCAGTGTCAGTTCATGTAAATTTTTACTTTTTGTAATCAGGTTGTTCATCATTTTTTAAAGAACAATAATATTCCATTAACTTCATATACCACAACTTGTTCAGTCAATCCCCATTTAATAGGCATCCACTCATTTTCCAATGCTTTGCTACCACAAAAAGAGCTGCTAAAAACATTTTGCACAGGTGTCTTTTTCCCTCCTTTATGATTTCCTTGGGTATAAAGAACCAGTGGTGATACTGCTGGGTCAAAGGATATGCACAATTTGGATATAGTTCTAGATTGCTCTCCAAAATGATTGAATCATTTCATAACTCCACCAACAATGCATTAGTGTCACAGTTTAACCACATCCCTTCCAACATTCATCATTATCTTTTTCTGTCATCTTAATTAAACTGAGAGGTGTAAGGTGGTACCTCAGAGTTGTTTTAATGTGCATTTCTCTAATCAATAGTGATTTAGAACACTTTTTCATATAATTGTAGATGACTTTAGTTTCATCTTCTGAAAATTGTCTATTCATAGCCTTTAACCATGTATCAACTGGGGAGTGACTTGTATTCTCTTAAATTTGACACAATTCTTTATATATTTTAGAAATGAGACCTTTATCAGAAACACTGGATGTAAAGAGTTTTTTTCCCAGCTTTATATTTATTTTTAATCTCATTTCTGTTAGTTTTGTTTGTGCAAAATCTTTTTAATTTAATGTAATCAAAGTTGTCCATTTTGCATTTCATAATATTCTTTAGTTCTTTGGTCATAAATTTCTCCTTTCACCAAAGATCTGATAGGTACATTATTCCATGCTCTTCTAATTTTTTTCATGGTATCACTCTTTATGCTCAAATCACATGACAAGAGTCTTTTGTAAGTGGTTTGATATAGTACCTGGTTTTGTCTTGGCAGGTAGATGCCCAAATATTTTATTTTTGTCTACAGTTATTTCAAATAAAATTCTTCTTTCTATCTCTTGGCGCTAACCTTTATCAGTAATATATAGAAATGCTGATGATTTGTGTGAGTTTATTTTATACCCTGCAACTTTGCTAAAGCTGTTAATTTTTTTTAGGTAGGTTTATGGATGATTTCCTAGGATTCTCTAAATATAGCATCATATCATATGCAAAGAGTTTTTTTCTCCTCATTGCCTAATAAAATTCCTTTCATTTTTTTCCTTCCTTATTGACAAAGCCAACATTTCTAGTACAATATTGAATAGGAAGTGATGATAATGGGCATCCTTGTTTCATTCCTAATCTTACTGGGAATATATCCAGTTTCTCTCCATTACAAATAATCCTTGCTGATGGGTTTAGATAGATGCTGCTTATTATTTTAAGGAAAACTTCTTTTATCTCTATGCTCTCTAATGTTTTTAATGAAAATGGGCACTGTATTTTTTCAAAAGCTTTTTCTATTGAGATTATCTTATGATTTCTGTTGTTTTTGTTATTGATATGGTCGATTATGACAATAGTTTTCCTGATACTGAACCAGCCCTGCATTCCTGCTATAAATTCCACCTGGTAAAACTCTATTATCCTGCTCATAATTTGTTATAGTATATTTGGTATTATTTTATTTAAAATTTTGTATCAATATTCATTAAGGAAATTGATCTGTAATTTTTGGCTCTTCCTGATTTAGGTATCACTACCATATTTGTGTCATAGAAAGAATTTGGCAAGACTCCGTCTTTACCTATTTTCCCAAAGACATGTTTTATTGGAATAAATTATTCTTTAAATGTTTCATACAATTCATGTGTAAATCCATCTGACCCTGGAGATTTTTTCTTAAAGAGTTCATTGATGACTTGTTCAATTTGTTTTTATTTTTTTCTAAAATGGGACTATTTAAGTAATTTATTTTGTCTTCTGTTAATCTGAGCATTTTATATTTTTATAAAAATGCACTTATTTTGATTAGATTGCCAGAATTCATGGCATACAGTTGAGCAATGTAGCTCCTAATTATTGCTTTAATTTCTTTTTCATTGGTGGTAAGTTCACCTTTTTCATTTTGGATGCTGATGATTTGTTTTTTTTTCTTCACTTTTTCTAATAAAAACAACCAAAAATTTATCTGTATCCTTGTGTTTTTTTTTTAATTTCATAAAACAAGCTCTTAGTTTTATTTAGTTCAATAGTATTTTTTAGTTTATATTTTATTAATCTCTCCTTTGAATTTCAGAATTTTTAATTTGGTATTGAATTTGGGGGTGTTAATATGTTGTTTTTCTAGTTTTTTTGTTGCTTGTCCTATTCATTTATCTCCCTTTTCTTTGTTTTAGTCATGTAACTATTTACAGATATAAAATTTCCCCTAACAACTGTTTTGACTGCTTCCCATAGGGTATGTTATACAATCTAATTGTTCTCATTCTCTTGAATGAAATTATCTATTGGATTGGTGATTTGTTGTTTGTCCCACTCATTATTTAGAATTAGATGGGCTTATGTTTTCGTTGCATTGTGGCCAGAAAAAAGAAGTATATACTCTTTCTGCCTTTCTGCATTTCATTGTGAGATTTGTATGTCCTGATACACATGTAGGTGCCATTTAATGCTGAGAAAAAAGATCTATTTCTTTCTGTCCCTTTTCAGTTTTCTGCAGAAATGTATCATATTTAGGTTTTCTATGATTCTGCTAACCTACCTAGTTTATTTTTTTTGTTTCTTTTTTGGTTAGATTTGTCTAAATCTGAGAGGGAAGTTACTTACTAATAGAGCTCTGCTCTCTATTTCTTCCTGGAACTAGCTTAATATCTTCTCTAAGAATTAGGATGCTCTACCACTTGGTGCATATACATTCAATATCATTACTACTTCATTGTATATGGTATCCTTGAACAAGATGTAGTTTCCTTTTGTACCTCTTGTAATTAGATTTACTTTTACTTTTGCCTTATCTGAGACCAGAATTGCTACCCCTGCTTTTTTGGCTTCAGCTGAAACATATTAAATTCTGCTTCAGCCTTTTACCCTTACTCTATAAGTAGCTGTTTCAAATGTATTTCTTGTAAAGAACATATTGTTGGATTCTGTGATAAGGTAAGATAAATTTCTATACCCAACTGAATGATTAAATTATTCCCTTAGCAAAAACTGACAAGATCCAGCTTCAGAAAATGCTCATCCCCTCCCCTCTTTTCCTCTGATGTAATAGATCTTTTGTGCCTCTTCATGTGATCTAATTTGTCCTATTTTACTTCCCCTTTCCTCTTTTCTGAGTACAATCCTTTTTCCATCCCTTAATGATTTATTCTTTGACATAATCATATCAGAGTCCATTCATAACCATAACCTCCATCCATCTGATTTCCCCTCTAACAGATCTATAGCAGATACAAATTCTCAAGAGTTACAGATATTATTTTCCTATCTGGTGTTGTAAACATTTTAACCTTTAAAAAATCTATATCTATATCTATATCTATATTTTCCCCTGCTTACCTTTCTATGTTTCTCTTATGTTCTATATTTAAAGATTAAGTTTTCTACTTCTGTTTCTTTTTTTAATGAATAAAAGGGAATGCACAGCTGAGGAAAGATCTTTACAGTCAGTGTTTCTGATAAAGGTCTCATTTCTAAAACATAAAGAAGTCTATCAAATTCATCAGAATATATAAAATAGATTTATGAACTCAAAACAAGCACAAGTTATTTAGAATACAAGTCATTTGCCAAATGACAAATGATCAAAGGATATGAACAGATAATTCACAGATGATGAAATTAAAGCCATCTATGGTGATATGAAAAAATGCTCTAAATCACTATAGATTAGAGAAATTCAAATTAAAACAACTCTAAGGTACCACCTCTCACCTCTCAAATCTGCTAAAATAACAGGAAAAGACATTGATAATTATTGGAGGGCATGTGGGAAAACTGAGGCCCTAATGCATTCTTTATGGAGTTGTAATACCCTTTGACCCAGCAATTTCATTATTGAGTCTGTATCCCAGAGAAATCGTAAAGGAGGGGAAAGCACCACATATGCAAAAATGTTTGTAACAGCTATTTTTGGGTAATAAAGAAATGAAAATTGAGTAGATGCCCAGCAATTGTGGAATGTCTGAATAAGTTGTGGTACATGAAGGTAATGAAAGATTATTATTCTCTAAAAATGATAAACAAACTGATTTTAGCAAGGGTTTGAAATATTTATATGTACTAAGGCTGAGCAAAGCAAGTAGAACCAGGGATATATTGTACACAATCACAGCCAAAATATGAGATGATCAATTCTGAAAGATTTGATTCTTCTCAGTGGTTCAGTGATCAAAAGTAAATCCCATAGACTTTGGACATAAAATGCCATTTGTATTCAGGGTGAGAGGGTAGAGAGGAAAACTATGGAAATTGAATGTAAACCAAAACATGCCATGTTCACCTCTTTTTTCTGTGTTTTTTTTTTTTTACTCTCCAATGTTTTTTTTTCTTTCATTCTGATTTTTCTCTCCCAATATGATTCATAATGCAATGTGTATCAAATAAAAAAAAAGAATTTAAAAATAATCCTTTGGTAATGGCTAAGAAATAGAGTAATGGATCAGGGAAATAGATTAAATACATAAGATATGGTAGTAAATACCTATATTAATCTAGTCTTTTGAATTATATCAACTAATACACAGATAGTATGTTAACTGTTTCCAAACCTTACCAAAATTAGTTTGCTTCATCCTATAAGAGACTTGTAAAGTAATCCTTATTACTTCCTTTTTGTATGTGGGGAAACTAAAGACCAAACAAAGGTTGGTGGTCACACATGGATGAAAAGAGATGGGATTGAAGCTGCTGTTCAGTCATTTTTCACTGATTTCTGAGGGGGTTTTGGGGGTTTGTTTTGTTTTGTTTTGGGTGAGGCAATTGGGATTAAGTACAATGTGCAGGTTCACACAGCTAATAGCAATTAGGTATCTGAGGTCAGATTTGAACTCCAGTTCTCCAGACTTCAGGATGGGTGTTTATCTACTGTACCATCTAGTTCTTCCCCAATGTCTAACTCTTAATAACCCCATTTGGGTTTTTCTTGGCAAAGGTACTGGACTGATTTGTCATTTCCTTCTCTAGTCCTTTTTACTGATATGGAAACTGAGGCAAAAAACAGTTAGGCAACATGCCCAGGATAACACATTTAATAAGCGTCTGAGCCAGATTTCAAATCCAGATGTTAATTGGTTTCAATACGTTCCAATACACCCATGTAGTCTCCATACAACCTTTAAGGCATTAGCATTTTGGTATAAGTTAATGGACAAAGATAACTTCTGTTAGGTAATTAGGCTTTTGATAGATTGAAAGGCAGTATAGTTTAGTTTTGATGGTGAGGGAAGGAAGAAAAAAGGGTTAAATTCAGTGCATCTAGGGAAGGCAAACTCTAATAGAGGGAAACAATGAAGAACTTGGGCTGTGTTTTTGATACCCTCTAACTCTGATTTCCTTCCTTCGTTATTCCATTGACTATGATAACTCATTGATTTTCTTTGTGCATATGACGTTTTCTATTAACACTATAGATTGCTGAAACTTGGGGTGTGTTGGAGCCAACTTGGGAAACTAAATTTTCAATAATCTTAGAAATTACAAATACTGAAATTCAGAAATGAATTATTATTTCTTTGACTGTCTGGTATAAAGAAAGTAGTAATGGTGCAGATTAAATCTAAAAGTGTGACATGCACCCTTTATTTTCTTTTATAGAGCTGATTATTAAACATTTACCAGCATATTACTAGATCTTTGAGATTACCTTTTCCACCTTGAACATTTTGGAGATGAAAAATATAAAGCCCAAATATATTTAATAAATAAGTATGTATTTGGGATTACCATATAATCAATCCATATGCATGAAGCACACAGTGAAGCATATTATAACTGCAATGTACTGTCAGTCATCAATCTAATCTACCTTCTAGTTTGAAGTTACAGAGTTAATGTCATATAACTCCTTTTCTATTCAAACTAGCAGTCTGAAAGTCCCTTAACTTTGGCTTGTTCTCTTACTGTCTTTCAAATAAGAGAAGAATTAGAAAAGAATATGCCATGCATTTGAGATAAATCCAGGTCTGCCAGATATAGCCTAAACTTTTACAACCAAAGTTTGCACTAAGGAAACAGGTGGTGCACTAAAAGGGAAAGCATCCATATATGAAATTAGAAAACCTGGACTTGATTTTGATGTCAATAATGAACTCAATGTGATATTAAGGGAAAATTTTCACTGATATAAAATTCTTTTTCTGTAAAAGTAAAAAGGTTGACTAGATAATCTCTTAAATTTCCTTCTAATTTTATAAATTTTTCTAATTCAAAAGAGAAAAACATAAATTTCCAATTACAACTTCATAGCAGAAAGATACAAGTCAAAATGAGTGATCATCTTTTGGAAAATGGAACTTAATTATTTGTCCAAAAATCTTAAAAATAAACAGTGATATGATATTCATGTCAGCTCCACATTTCAATTCATCAATGAAATAGTTCCCTATTATAAGCCACAAAGTCAGTCAAATATTGATAGTTCTTAGTAATGAGAGAATTGGAAAAAACAGAGCTTGCTTACATGAAATTCACAGTAAAATCAAAAATTCTTTTTTGTTATTTATTTAAAATTCATCCCACCAACAAATTAACCCCTTTACCAACACAAGTGATCCCAGCCCTTAATGAGAGGCCAATTGAATTAAATTTAATTTTTTCATTATCTTTCCAAAGATCAAGATTTTAAAAGTTCAGTGTCTTATTCAGGACCCCATATGAAGTTCAGATGCATAATAGCTCAATATTTCAACCAAAAATACAACCCTTTCCTGTCCAAGAAAGAAGAGGGGAAGTAATGGTAAATTTCCAACACAGTTTTTGGAGAGCAGGATCATCATCTATATTGGTCCTCCTCTCTTATCCTGGGGTAAAAGCCTGATTTTGGGTGATAAAGTTATTCTGAATAAATCTATGCTCTATATTAGGTGATTCCATTTCTTCTAGGCATATAATTCTTCCTCACCTAAGAGCCAAAAGAAATACCTTAGGAGTGTCTATACAAAGAAATTAGCTGACCAGGGTATTCTCAGCTATTTTTGAGAAAGTCATTAAGAATTACCTAGTTTGTCCTCATATTAACACTGCTGTGTAATTAGTCACTAATGCCTATACAAATGTGAAGATTAAATATTTATACTGAATCCTGAATAGCCATCTCCTAAACATTTTTCATTACTGAGGGATGGGACCAAATGATTCAATACCCACTATAATGATTAGTTAGATATAACCATAAATCCCAAATTAGTCCAAAGGATCTGTCCTTCTAAAGATGGATTAGTATATCTTTTACCTTTGGTAAGAAACAGATTATCTCTGTGGCTGAAGAGTAACATATTGTAAACACATGTATGTGTGCATGGAATAACTAGTGAAAACAAAACCCAAACTTCATGATATTCTTATTCACTACAAACATTCTAAGCTTTCAAAGGCTTATCCAGGTCCTCTAGCCAACCTTTCTACTTTGCCCTCTTTGCTATATAATCTCATAATGTAAGTGTCATCTCTGACACAATTGATGGAACTGCTCTTTTTGAACCCTCATGCATATTTAGCAAGTTTGGTATTGTAATATAAATTGACTGCTTCCTAGCTGAGGCAGGGTCATTGACTAGGGGGACTCATTTTAGAATTTTTCTTAAGTAAATAGCTTTTTATTAGCATAATAATAGTGTCTTTCTGAGATGAGATTTCAAAGGGGAAAATAATGTCCCATTATACCCACTGGTAGAGTTTGAGGGCAAAGCAAAAGCAGGTGGGTACAATAGCTAGATACATGACACAAATCATAGATTAAGAGTTTTTCTTATCCACTTTCCCAGCATCCTGAATTTCACATTTTCAATAAGAACAAGGTGTTCGCCAAGAATTTAAGAGAGTGTTTGCAAAGCAAGAAACATGTCTTTGTTTTCTTGAAAGCTCTCTACTCCTTCCTAAATTTTTCTGCTTGCATGTGATTGATTCTCTACTCCATGCACCTGGTCAACCAATCAAAACTTTTAGCTCGCCATTCTTGCCAACACCAATATCATTTGTTATATAACTGCCACTGGTGAGAAAGTAAATCCAAGAGAGCTAGGATTAGCTTCCTGCTTCCTGCTTCCATACCAACTTTCATACCAGCATCTGCAGACATCATCATGGAGAAATACTGAATACTGCTACCATAATTACTAAAGACACAGGGGAAAAAATTTGCCAACAAATTCTTTGGCATTGGCAAAGCATTTTGCCTCAGAAATGAAAATAATTTTACCTGGGGGGGGGAGACATTACGACTTGCATAAGCACAATGGGATTATTTCTTCTAATTTTCACCTATATCATTCTGTATGGTATTGGCTCTTTGAATAAAATCACTCTTACTTTTCTATAATAATCTAATTATCATGCTCCAATCTCTGGTTTTCTTTTCCAAGTGAAACATCTTGAAACCCTCAGCTTACAGATTTTGAATGATACTGTTTTAAAAGTTCAATCAGATCATTTTAAAGATGATAAAATTGAGATCAGATTTGGATAAGAGGGGGCAGCTAGGTTGAACAGTGGCTAGAGTGTCAGGCCTGGAATCAGAAAGATTCGGCTTTCTGAGTTTAAATCAGGCCTCAGACACTTACCAGTTGTGTGACCCCGGACAAATCACTTAACCTTATTTACCTCAGTTTCCTCATCTTTAAAATGATCTTGACAATGAAATGTTAAACTACTTCATCATTTTGCCAAGGAAACCCCAAATAGGATCACAAAAAGCTGAAAATGACTAAAAATCACTGAAAGACAAAGATATTTTCTCAAAGTCATGCCAATAGGAAGAGGCAAAGGTGAAATTTTAACTTGTATTATTTAACTCAATGCCATTTTATTTTATACTGCACTATGTAGCCTCCAGAATGCTGCCCAATATTGCAGTAATATTGGCTGCCACAATACACTGTGAGTTACTCTGAACTTATAGTCCATTAAAGCCATGAATTTTTGTTCAGACTAATTTTTTTCTAGCCAGGTCTTTTCCAACTTTTGTTACTGAAATTGAATTTTCAGTTTTGGTATAAAATGTAACATATATCACCTACCACCACTACCCACCCTTCAGGCAATTGGGGTTAAGTGACTTGCCCAGGGTCATACAGCTAGGAAGTGTTAAGTGTCTAAGGCTGGATTTGAACTCAGGTCCTCCTGACTTCAGGGCTGTGACTCTATCCACTGCACCTTGTAGCTGCTCCAACATATATCACTTTTAAATGTGACAATTGTAGATTTGTCCAATGTTCTAGACTGTCAAGATCTGTGAATATTGATTGTTATCTTATTTGAGAGGAAGTACTCCAAAGTTTGTGTGATCTGCATACTTTTCCAGTAGAGACTTCCTTCCAAGCTGACATTAAACTTATAAGACTAATAAGTTAGTCTGATAAGACCTGTTCTTGATCAAGCTATTATGTTTCTTGGTGATCAATATTCAATAAATATACTGTAATATATGCAAGATTTTTCTCCCAGGAACTAAAGTCAAGCTGATTGACCTATGCTTTGTAATCTATTCCATTCCATTAAAAAAATAAGACAAGGTTGGGCAGCCAGGAGACACAGTGGATAGACTGCTGACCCTGAAGTCAGGAGGACCTGAGTTCAAATCTAGCCTCAGACACTTAACACTTCCTACCTGTCTGATCCTGGGTAAAGCACTTAACCCCAATTGCCTCAGCAAAATAAATAAATAAAAAATAAGACAGGTATACTTCTCAAATCCTTGGATACCTTTCCTATTTTGTATGATTAAACTATCATTAACAAAGGCTCAAAATTCATATATGTCAAGGATCTTCATTATCACTATTTTTGAAAATCATATTAGAAATGCTAAGTATAGCAATGAAGCAAGAAAAATTGAAAGAATATGAATAGGCAGCAAGGAAACAAACTATTTTTCTTTGTAGATAATGTGATATTATGCTTAGAAAACCCTAGAAATTCAACCAAAACTTGTTGAAATAATTAACAACTTAGGGGCAGCTAGGTGGCACAATGGTTAGAGCATCAGCTCTGAAGTCAGGAGGACCTGAGTTCAAATCTAGTCTTAGACACTTCCTGGCTGTGTGACCTGGGCAAGTCACTTAACCCCAATTGCCTCAGAAAAAAAAAAAAAAAATTAACAACTTAGCAAACTTGCAGGGATATTAAAAACCCTATATAAATCAAAAAGTGTTTTTTATATAATTACTCACAAAAAACAACAGGAAGAAATAGAAAAAAAAATAATCTCATTTAGAATAATTGTAGGCAATAAATAATATTTTCAATCTACCTGCCAATATACACACAGGAACTACATGAACACTATTATGAAATGCTTCACACAAAAACAAAGACAGGACTATAAAATCAGGGCATTATTGTTTTTTTTTATTTTAATTAATACTTTTTATTTGCAAAACATATGTATGGGTAATTCTTAAACATTAACCCTTACAAAGCTTTCTGTTACAAATGTTTCCCCCCTATACCCCACCCCTCCCCTAGATGGCAGGATATCCACTACATGATAATTATGTTAGAATACTTAAGAAATCGAATATATGTATAGTTATTGCATCATTTTTTTGCAGGAGAAATAATATCTACAAGAAAGAATAATCCAATAAAGGAAATACAAAGGGCATTATTGTTAATGGGTAGGCTGAGCCAATATAATATCAATGGCAATTCTACCTAAATTAATCTGCTTATTCAGTGCCATATCAAGAGAGGACTAAAGAATCAGAGAATTAGTTAATAATTGTTTATGGGTAGACTGAATTAATACAATATAAATGACAATTCTATATAATCTTCAGTACCACATCATGCAAATTACTAGTCATTTTATAGAGCTAGAAAAATTCAAAAAATCATTTCAAAGAATATAAGATTAAGAAGATCAGAGAATCAATGAAAATAATTTTGAATGAAGATAGCCTAAATGTTTTAAAAATATATTTTAAAGTGTTAAATGTTAAAACAATTTGGTACTGCCTAAGAGAGTTGCTGATCAATGGAATAAATTAGTATACAATACACAATAATGAATGTACATAGTAATCATTGTTTGATAAATTCATAAATCCAAGAATTTAGGGCCCAAACTCACCAGTTTCTGGGAAAAGTGGAAAGCTCTTTGCCATAACCTAGGCACAGAGAAACATCTCACATTATATAGACTAGATAAAGTGAAAATGGATATGTGATTTTGAAATTGGTGGTAATAATATATGGAAATTAGAAGATTCTGGAAGAATTTCCTCTTATATTTATAGATAAGGGAAGAGGTTTTGATCAAACAAGAAAGAGAGAAGCTCATAGGAGATGAATTGGATAATTTTTGGATAATTTTAATTACATAAAATTAAAAAAAAGATTTTCTTTTTGTTTTTATTTACTTTTATTATGATACTGTTTATTTTTAAATACACATTGCTTTATGAATCATTGGAAGAGAAAAATCAGCAAAAGAGAAAAACCATGGGAGAGGTTAAAAAAACAGAAAAAAGAAGTGAACATGGCATGTGTTCATTTATATCCAATTTCCTTAAATATTTTCATAGGTGTAGAAGGCATTTTTTTATTCAAAAACTATTGGGATTGTTTTAGATCATTAACCACTGAGAAGAACCACACCTTTCATAGTTGATCATCACACATTCTTGCTGTAATTGTGTACAATGTATTTCTGGTTCTGCTTGTTTCCCTCAGCATTAGTTCTAGGTATTCCTATAATTAGTTGATCATCATTTTTTATAGAAAATAATATTCCATTACCTTCATGTACCACAGCTTGTTCAGCATTCCCTAGTTGATAAGCATCCACTCTTTTTCCAATTCTTTACTACCACAATTAAAAAGGTTTTACACACATACAAGAGACAGTGACAAAGACAGAGACAAAGACAGAGAAAGGAAGAGAGGGAAAAAGAGGAAGAGACAGAGATAGAAATAGACACCGAGAGACAGAGACAGAGACATAGAGACAGACAGACAGACAGACAGACAGATAGACAAAGTGTGTGTGGGTGGGTGGATGTATGTGTGCAATCTAATGAAAATTAGAAGCAAAGCAGGAACTTGGGGAAAAGTTTTACAGCAATTATTTCTGATAAAAACTATCATAAATACATGGAGAATTGACACAATTATTAAAGTAAGAGCCATTCCCCAATTTGTAAATGGTGAAATAAAAAGAAGATTTGCCTGAATGGACAGAAATATTTATAGCAGCTCTATTTGTGTTGGTAAAGAATTGGAAATGGAAGTGATGCTCATCACCTCAAGAATGAATGAATGAATTTCAGTATGTAATTTTTAGTGGAATACGATTGTGATATTAAAAAAAAATGAGACGAATGTTGGAGGGGATGTGGGAAGGCTGGGGCAATGATGCATTACTGGTGGAACTGTGAATGGATCCAGCCATTCTGGAGAGCAATTTGGAACTATGATCAAAAAGTTATCAAACTGTGCATACCCTTTGACCCAGCAGCATTTCTATTGGGCCTACATCCCAAAGAAATCATGAAGGAAGGAAAGGGCCCCACATGTGCAAGAATGTTTGTGGCAGCCCTTTTTGTAGTGCCTAGAAACTAGAAACTGAATAAATGCCCATCAATTGGAGAGTGGCTGAATAAATTATGGTATGTGAATGTTAGGAAATATTATTGTTCTGTGAGAAATGACCAGCAGGATGATTTTAGAGAGGTCTGGAGAGACTTGCATGAACTGATGCTGAGTGAAATGAGCAGAACCAGGAGATCATTATACATGACAACAACAATACTATATGATGATCTATTCTGATGGACATGGCTCTCTTCAACAATGAAATGTTTCAAACCAGTGCCAATTGTTCAGTGAAGAAAGCCATATACACCCAGAGAGAGGGATATGAAATTTGGACCATAACACATCATTTCCATGATCTCTATCGATGTTTGCTTGCATTGGGTATCCTTTCTCTAATTTTTCTTTCTTGTAGATAAGATTTTTCTTGCACAAAAATGATGTGTGGGGTCATCTGGGTTCACTGAGTAGAATTCCTGAAATGCAGCTTTCTTCTCTCTTATTAATCTCTTATTTATTACTGATAAGAACTCTTCATTGATTGTATTGATGCTAACCTAGACTAATAGAGTCTCATTGGCAGAAAAATGGCAAGCAAAGAAAGAACAAAAAAGAAGCTAATTTAGATATGCCTTTTTTTCTGTTTCTCTTTATGCCCTCAGAAGATCATTCAACTTCTGGATTGACTTTTTTGTACATTTTATGTTATGAGATTCTATTTTTGAATCTTTTGAAATTTGCTCTAATACATTTTTTTTGTCATTGAACTAGAATCTTATTACTTTCTATTGCAAGAACAGAAACCAAAACAAAATTTTCTTTCTTTCTTTTAAAATTATTTGGCTACTAGTGAAATAAACAGAGAGGGAAAAAAAAAACTCTTTAGATGGAATCTTGTGATATAAAATGAAACAGGCAAGTGTCCAAGGAGTGAGCATTGGCTGGAGATTCAATCCTGGCGAGTGTTTTAGAAAGGCTCACTCCTCAGAAGAGAAGACTATGGTGACCATGTTTGTGACAATACACATAGAAAAGATTTTCTGTAAATGATGCCAGAGCTAAATTTAAGAGGGGGGCAGGTTGGGGTGAGGTTAGGAAAGGGGTGGGATCAGCAAAAAGTCCAAGAAAACTAATTGCAGCTCATTTATTTTATGGTAAAGGCATTCCCTGCCTACTATAATCATTCTACATTTCATTGAAAGTGTATTTGAAAAAAAATTATATTTAAGGATAATTTTCTTTTACCATTGACCCTTGCAAAACCTGGTGATTTAATTTCCCTCTTTCCCTTTACCCTCTCTCTTAGATGGCAAATAATTCAATACATGCTAAACACGGTAAAATATATGTAAATCCAATATAGGCATATATAAAATTATCTTGTTGCACAAGAAGAATAAGATTAAAAAGAAAAATAAATGATAAAAATAAAATTCAAGCAAACAACAATATAAGAAGTTAAAATGCTATGTTGTAATCCACACTCAGTTCCCACAGTTCTCTCTGGGTGTAGATGGCTCTCTTCATCACAAGATTATTAGAACTGGCCTCTATCATCTCATTGTTGAGAAGAGCCATGTCCATCAGAATTGATCATGGTATAATCTTGCCATTGCCATGTACATTGAAATCCTGGTTCTGCTCGTTACACTTAGCATCAGTTCATGTAACTCTCTCCAAGTCTCTCTGAAATCATCCTTTTGGTCGTTTCTTACAGAACAATAATATTCCATAACATTCATTTACCATAATATATTCAGCCATTCTCCAATTGATGGGCATCCATTCAGTTTCCAGTTTCTAACCACTGCAAAAAGGGCTGGCACAAACATTCTTGCACATGTGGGTCCCTTTCCTTCCTTTAAGATCTCTTTGGGATATAAGCCTAATAGAAACACTGCAGGGTCAAAGGGTATATGCAGTTTGATAACTTTTTGAGCATAGTTGCAAATTGCTCTCCAGAATGATTGGATCCATTGACAGTTCCAACAACAATGTATCAGTGTCCTGGTTTTCCCGCATCCCCCTCCAACATTCGTCATTATCTTTTCCTGTCATGTTCGTAAATCTGACAGGTGGGTAGTGGTACCTCAGAGTTGTCTTAGTTTTTATTTCTCTGATGAATAATGATTTGGAGCAACTTTTCATGTGACTAGAAATAGTTTTAATTTCATCATCTGAAAATTGTCTCTTCATATCCTTTGACCATTTATTGATTGGAGAATGGCTTGAATTCTTATAGATATGAAACAATTCTCTTTATATTTTAGAAATGAGGCCTTTATCAGAACCTTTAAATGTAAAGATGATTTCCCAATTTTTTGCTTCCCTCCTAATCTTGTCTGCCTTAGTTTTGTTTGTACAAAAACTTTTTAATTTAATATAATCAAAATTATCTATCTGGTATTCAATTAAGTTTTCCAGTTCTTCTTTGGACACATATGCCTTCCTTCTTCACAGATCTGACAGGTAAATGATCATATGTTCCTCTAATTTGCTTACAATATCACTCTTTATATCCACATCATGAACCCATTTAGATCTTATATTGGTATGTGGTGTTAGATGTGGGTCAAGCCCTACTTTCTTCCACACTAGTTTCAAATTTTCCCAGCAGTTTTTGCCGAATAGTGAGTACTTATTCCAAAAGCTGGGGTCTTTGGGTGTATAAAACACTAGATTGCTCTAGTTATTGCCTAGTTTGTCCTGTGATCCTATCCTATGCCACTGATTGTCTACTCTATTTCTTAGCCAATACCAAATGGTTTTGATGACCACTGCTTTATAATATAGTTTTAGATCTAGTACAGCAAAGCCACCTTTATCGGCCTTTTTTAAAAATTAATTCCCTTGAAATTCTTGACCTTTTGTTCTTCCAAATGAATTTTGCTACTATTTTTTCTAGATCTGTAAAATAATTTCTTGGGAGTTTGATTGGTATGGCACTAAATAAGTAAATTAGTTTGGGTAGTATTGTCATTTTTATTATATTCGCTCAGCCTACCCATGAGCACTTGATGTTTTTCCAATTGACTAGGTCTGATTTTATTTGTATGGAAAGTGTTTTGTAGTTTAGTTCATATAGTTCATGACTTTTCCTTGGCAGATAGATTCCCAAATATTTTATACTATCATCTGTTATTTTAAATGGAATTTCTTTTTTATCTCTTGCTGCTGAACTTTGTTGGTAATATGAAAAAATGCTGATGATTTATGTGGATTTATTTTGAATCCTGCAACTTTGCCTAAGTTGTGAATTGTTTCTAATAGTTTTTTAGTTGAGTCTCTAGGGTTCTCTAAGTATACCATCATATCATCTGCAAAGGGTGATAATTTGGTTTCCTCATTACCTATTCTAATTCCTTTAATTTCTTTTTCTTCTCTTACTGCCAAAGCTAACATTTTTAATACAATATTGAATGGTAATGGTAACAGTGGGCAGCCTTGTTTCACTCCTGATCATATTGGGAATGGTTCTAGTTTGTCTCCATCACTATGATGCTTACTGATGGTTTTAAATAGATGCTACAAATCATTTTAAGGAAGAGCCCATTTATTCCTATACTCTTAAGTGTTTTTAACAGGAATGGGTGTTGGATTTTATCAAAAACTTTTTCTGCATCTATTGAGATAATCATATGATTTTTGTTAGTTTGGTTATGAATATAATTGATTATGTGATAGTTTTCCTGCACTACTGGTATAAATCCTATTTGGTCATAATGTATTATCCTGAGGATGACTATCTGTAATATCATTGCTAATATCTTATTTAAAATTTTTCATGAATATTCATTAGGGAAATATTGGTCTATAGTTTTCTTTCTCTGTTTTCACCCTACCTGGTTTAGCTATCAGCACCATAACTGTATCATAGAAGAAATTTGGTAGTACCCTTCCTTTCCCTATTTTTTCAAATAGTTTATATAGTATTGGAATTAATTGTTCTTTGAATGTTTAGTAGAATTCACAGGTAAATCCATCTGGCCATGGAGAATTTTTCTTAGGGATTTGGTTAATAGCTTGTTCTATTTCTTTTTCTAATATGGGGCTATTTAAATAATTTATTTCCTCTTCTGTTAACCTGGGCAATATATATATTTGTAGATATTCCTCCATTTAATTTAGATTATCAAACTTACTGGCATAAAGTTGGGCAAAGTAACTCCTAATTATTACTCTAATTTCATCTTCATTGGAGGAAAATTCTCCCTTATCATTTTTCAGTCTAACAATTTGATTTCTCTTTTTACTTTTGCTAATCAAATTAAGTAAAGGCTTGTCTATTTTGTTGGTTTATTTATAAAACCAACTCTTATTTATTGCAATCGTTATCATATTTTCAATTTTATTAATTTCCTTTTTTATTTTCAGAATTTCCAATTTGGTATTTTATTGAGGGTTTTTCATTTGCTATTTTGCTAGATTTATTAATTGTAAGCCCAATTCATTGATCTTTCCTTTCTCTATTTTATTCAAGTAAGCATCTAGAGCTATGGAATTACCGCTGATAACCGCTTTGGCTGTATCCCCCAAATTTTAGTATGTTGTCTCATTGTTGTCATTCTCCTGGATGAAATTATTGATTGTTTCTATGATTTGCTCTTTCACCCATTCATTCTTCAGGATTACATTATTTAATTTCCAATTAACTTTTTGTCTATTTTCTCCTGGCCTTATGTTACATGTGATTTTTATTGCATCATGATCAGCATTTGATTGTGAGGTTTTTATGCCCTAACACATGGTCAATTTTTGTATAAGTTCCATGAACCCTGAGAATAAGTAAACTCCCTTCTATCTCCATTCAATTTCCTCCAAAGATCTATCATAGCTAACTTTTCTAACATTTTGTTTACTTTTTTAACTTTTTTCTTATTTATTTTGTGGATTGTTTTATCTAATTCTGAGAGAGTAAGGTTGAGATCACCCACTAGTATATTTTGAGTGTCTATTTCTTCTTGCATCTATGTCAATTTCTTTCCTAAGAATTTGGATTCTATACCACTTGGTGCATATATGTTTAGTATTGATATTACTTCATTATCTATGGTACCGTTTAGTAAAATATAGTTTCCTTCCTTATCTCTTTTAATTAGATGTATCTTTGCTTTTACTTGATCTGAGATAAGGATTGATACCCCTACTTTTTTTTTTTTGTTCACCTGAAGCATAATAGATTCTGCTCCAACCCTTTACCTTTACTCTGTATGTATCTCTGGGTTTTAGATGTGTTTCTTGTGAACACATATAAAATAGTAGGATTGTGGCTTTTAATCCAGTCTGTTATATCTGCTTGGGTTTTATGGGAGAGTTTATCCCATTTACATTCACAGTTAAAATAACTAAATCTGTATTTCCTGCTATCTTATTTATCCAAAGTTATGTTTTTCTCTTTCCTTTGCCCTTTTCATTTCCCCCTCCCCAGTATTTTGTTTTTGATGACCACCTCTGTCTAACAGTCCTCTCGCCTTTAGAGCCCTTCCCCCTTTTTTACACCTTTCCCCTAACTCTCCTATTTTCCATTTTCTTAGTCTATGACTTTCTTTTCCTCCTTTCCCTCCTACTTCCCTATAAGGAGGGACAAGTTTTTCTGTGAAACCAAATGTGTCTGTTATACTCTTTTAGAGCCCAATCTAATGAGAGTAATATTCACACAATGCTCATTGCCCTTCCTTCTTTCCCTCAATTATATTTGATTTTCTTAGCCTTTTTGTGAGATTTTACCTTATTTTACTTCCTTTTTTTTACTTTATTTTACCTGCTTTTCCAACTTTTTCCAGTATGATAGCCCTTCCACCTCTAATTTCTTTTCCATTTTATCAAAGTAAAATCAAATTATACCCCCATTCTGTGAGTAAACCATAGTAGAAATATAGTTCTCAAGAGTTCTTTCCTTTTTATATTTTTATACTTCTTTTGAATTCTGTGTTTGGAGGTCAATTTTTTTGTTCAGATCTGGTCTTTTCATTAGAAATAGGTGAAATTCTCCTATATCAATGAAGGACCATTTTCTTCCCTGGAAGATAATGTTCATTCTAGCTGGATAACTTATTCTTGGCTGTAATCCAAGTTCCTTTGCATTTCAGAATATCTGATTACAGGCCCTTCAGTCCTTTAATGTGGAAACTGACAGATCTTGTTTGATTCTAATTACAGTTCCTCAGTATTTGAATTGTTTCTTTCTAGCTGCTTCCAATATATTTTCCTTGGTGTGATATCCCTGAAATTTAGCCACAATATTCCTTGGGGTTTTAATTTTGGGTTGTCTTTCAGGAGGTGATTGGTAAATTCTTTCTATGGTGATTTTGCCTTCTGATTCTAAAACATCAGGGCAGTTTTCTTTCATAATTTCCTGGAAGATAGCATCTAGTTTCTCTTTTTCATCATGACTTTCAGGGAGTCCAATAATCCTCAGATTGTCTCTTCTAGATCTGATTTCCAAGTAACTTGTTTTTCCTAGGAGATATTTCATATTTTCTTCTATTTTTTCTTTTTTCTTTTTGTTTGACTGATTCTTGAAATCTTATTGAATCATTCACTTCCATTTGTTCAATTCTAATTTTTAAAGTATTATTTTCTTCAGTTACCTTTTTTAGCTTCTTTTATAACTGGCCAATTGAATTTTTTTGTTCCTTCCAATCTTTTTCCATTTCACCATTTTTGTTTTTCAGTGAGTTGGTGTCTTTTTCCATTTCACCATTTTTTCAGTGAATTGGAGGTTTTAATATCTCTTTTGCAGGGCATTATATTCTTCTTGCACTGATCTTAATTCATTTCCCCTTTTTCTTCTAACTCTCTTTTGAGATTCTTTTTTTTTTCTTTTTTATTATTAAAACTTTTTATTTGCAAAACATATGTATGGGTCATTCTTCAACATTAACCCTTACAAAGCTTTCTGTTGCAAATTCCCCCCCCTTGTCCCTACTCTTCCCCTAGATGGCAGGATATCCACTACATGTTAATTATATTAAAACACTTGATAAATTGAATATGTATACATATTTCCACACATCATTTTTGTGCAAGAAAAATCGTATCTACAAGAAAAAAATCAGAGAAAGGAAGCACAATGCAAGCAAACATCAATAGAGAGCATGAAAAATGTTATGCTGTTGGTCCACATTTCATATCCCTCTCTCTGGGAGATGGCTTTCTTCACTGAACAATTGGAACTGGTTTGAAACATTTCATTGTTGAAGAGAGCTATGTCTGTCAGAATTGACCATCATATAGTATTGTTGTTGCCATGTATAATGATCTTCTGGTTCTGCTCACTTCACTCAGCATCAGATCATGCAAGTCTCTCCAGACCTCTCTAAAATCATCCTGTTGGTCATTTCTCACAGAACAATAATATTTCATAACATTCATTTACCATAATTTGTTCAACTATTCTCCAATTGATGGGCATCCATTAAGTTTCTTTTGAGATTCTTTATGCAATCTTCCAGGTAAGCCTTGTGAAATGGGAACCAGCTCATATCTTTCTTTGTGGCTTCCTCTGAAGTTGCTTTACATTTAGGAAACTCACAATCTGAGGTCTGCCCTTCGTTCTCTCCATAAAAGCTGTCTATGGTGAGAGTTCTTTTCTCTTTCTTACCCATTTTTTAGAACTTGAGGTCTGTTTAAAGCAGAGGAGAGGCAGCTGCTTTGCCCTGGGGCAGTTCAGCTTTTTGATGTGGCTCTGGAAGGGCTAAGTCCTGCATTCTCAGTTGTTCTCAATTCAACTTTTACCAAAGGCAGATCTGCCAAAGCACCTGCCTGCAACCAGAGCAAAGTGCCCCAAGCATCTCTCAGGGACTTCCTGGGTACTTAGAATCTGCCATGTTCCATCCCAGCCCTGGTCTCCTGTCCTGGCTGCATGCTGCAGTCCGAGTGCTGCAAACCCCCCAACCCCTGCCAGTCTGAAACAGACCTGCTCCGCCAAGATGGTGGAGTGCAGACATGACTCTCTGTGATCTTTTCTGATCTTCTCTCAAGCTAACAGCAGATTAAGCCAAAAATTATCTTGGAAGAACTCCAGAGCAGGTCTGTTTCTTGTGAAAGTTTTATTGGCTTCAATGTGTAAGGAGTGGTGTAGAGTTTGATTTTTTTGAAGGCAAAGGAGCTAAGTTTGAAACCAAAAGTAGTCCAATCAATAAAACTAAGCAAAATTTTTTAAGGAAAAAATGAACATTTAATGAAATAGAAAAGTTGTAAGCATTCTTGATGAAAAAATCAGACCTAAATAGAAAATTTGACATTCAAACACAAGACTCAATCTTAAAATATAAACATTAAAGAAAATTCATATGGGATTTAATAGTTATATGGGAAGATGATTTATATGATTCCTAAGAACTTTATCAGTATTAGAAAAGTTAGAATATTCATAGAATGAAGGCATAAGTATTAGTCAATTATATTAGGATGACATTTTTTAAAAATAAAAGAATGAAAAAGATGGATACACTGAGAGAAGGAGGGAGGTAGGAAATGAATGGGGAAAATGATGTCATATGTGAAAGTGATCCCAAAATGCAAAAAAATCCCAAAATATCCAAATTTGAGGGCTCCCAGGTCAAATAGAAAATATTGCAGGCAGCCAGAAAGAAACAATTCAAGTATCATGAAGCTACATTCAGAATAACACAAGATTAAATTGCTTCTACATTAAGGGATCACGGAACTTGTGAATATGATATTCTGGAAGGCAAAGTAGCTAGAATTACAACCAAGAATCCCCTACCTAGCTAAACTTAGCATAATCCTTCAGGGGAAAAATTGGATATCCAATGACATAAAGCACTTTTAATAATTCTTGATTAAAAGATAGAACTGAGCCAGAAATTTGACTTGAGTAGGAAATAGAAGACTCTAGAGAAGCAGAAAAAATACACAGAAAAATGAAATCATAAGGGACTGAATAAGGTTGGATTGTTTGCATTCCTACATGGAAAGACTGTATTTGTTACTCATAGGAAATTATTTATTAGGTAAGAATGAGAAAAGGAGAAAAAGTTTTGTCTGTGGTGAGCTGAGAAGACTGTGAAAGACTGAGCAGAGGAAGAATATGAGCACCACAGTGAGCTATCTTAAATGCAAACACAGCCTCACAATGTCAAAAGTTTCCTTTAAGATCACAATGACCTTGAATCCATAGGTACTATACAAAGTACACTGTGTTCCTGAAAATAATTCAGAGAAGTCATAAAATGTGCTGCATGAGAACTTATTGCTACAGCAACAAGTGCAAGAATTACAAATGATGGAATAGGAACAAATCCTCAACAAACTGCTAGGAATGTTTTCCTAAAGTATTGTTCAGAACTACAAAAAATGCCTATAGATCATGTTGGGAGCTGTCAATTTTTGCTGAATGAAAATATATCATTACCTTTCTGAATAAACACCTATATTTATTTTGTAATGTGGCATTTAGACAATTGACAATTTTAGGTATCTATTCCTGCAAGGACAGTGACCCTTTAGTTAATATATATATATATATATATATATCATGAATAAAACAACTGCATTAAGGAAAAAAAAATCTGTCCTCTGAAACCTGACTATATTTATGAAAGGAGTTTTGATTTGATTTAGTTTTAAAATGGAAAGAAGATATGACAGAACTAATTATTTCTCAGTAAAATAAAAAAATAATTTCTTGAATTTCAAAACATGTGTCATAGATTAAAACATTTGTCTCATTTACAAATAAGAATCACCAGATAACATAAAAAGAGATGAATAAATATGTATATTTTACATGCAATTTAAGGTAAAAATAATAGATTAACATGTAAATATTTGTATTTTTTAATTTGGGTTTTCTAGGTCTTAGTTGTCTACATTTTTTCATTTGGATTTACAATTAATTCAGAAGTACTCTCAACTGAACAATATAAAATCTAATTAGGGAAAATGATATCTCACATCAACTAGTCTACTTGTATTCCTGCAGAACTGAATATGATTAGTAGTGGGAATTTTAAAGTAAATTTAGCACATCTGTTGCTGAATTATACCCCTTCATGAATATATTCTAAGAATTCTCATATAATCTTGATCTTTTCTTGTTGATAATTCTGCATTTAAATCTAAAAGGGAATGAACACCATTAAGAAGACCTGAAATCATACAAAACTCAGGAAAGGGCCATGCTCTACCATTTAGTATGCTGAACCCAAAGTCCAAAGGATCCAGTTGGGAAGAGGGAGATAATTTAAACATCACAATCACTGTAAAGAAAAAAAAATCAAGAACTTACTCATTA
This sequence comes from Myrmecobius fasciatus, assembly GCA_023553655.1. Lineage (NCBI taxonomy): Eukaryota > Metazoa > Chordata > Mammalia > Dasyuromorphia > Myrmecobiidae > Myrmecobius > Myrmecobius fasciatus. The sequence goes on from JAJPUD010016668.1 coordinate 23,121, forward strand.
TTAGGCAAGGTAGAGAAAATATATATAAAGAGAAAGGGCACAGGTCTTAGTTGAATTTGAAGGGATAATATCTAAATAATTAAAATTATGGGATGAGAGAGGAATGTACTAAGATACAGGAAGAGAGAGTTGGAATGTGGTAACTTGTCTCACATAAAAGAAACAAAAAACAAAACTTCTACAATGGAGGGAAAGAAGATAAAAGTGAAGAAGAGTGAGTGAACCTTACTTAGTGTCATCAGAATTGACTCAAAAAGGAAATAACATACATACTCACATAGGTATAGAAAATCTTCTCACCCTACCTGGAAAGTAGGAGGGGAAGGGGGAAATGATAGAAGGGAAAGCAGATTGGGAAAGGAGGTAATTAGAAGCAAAATATCTTTAAGGTGGATAGTATAAAAGGAGAATGAGAACAGAATAAATGGGGATGGGGAAATAGGATGGAGGGAAATACAATTAACAGTAGTTAACTATGTAGTAGTAACTATAAAAAAAATGCAGAAGTTTCTCTCATAAAGGCCTCATTTCTCAAATTCAAATTAAAATAAATCTGAAGTATTACCACATATCTATTAGATCGATTAACAGAACAGAAAAGAAAAATGGTTTATAAAATCATACATGCCCTTTGACCTAGAAATTCTACTATTAGCTCTGTATCTCCAAAATAATTTATTTAAAAAGGAAAAGGGCTTATATGTTCAAAAAATTCATGGCAGCTCTTTTCTAGTGGCAAGGAATTGGAAATTGATAGAATTCCTATCAATTTTGAATGATTGAATAAATTGTTTTCTGTGATTGTGATGGAATAGTACTTTGCTATAAGAAATAAAAAAGCAAAAATACTCTCAGAATTCTCTGGAAAGAATTCTATAAATTGGTGAAAAGTGAAATGTACTATGTACAAAATCATAATATTGTTAAATGATCAAGTATGAACGAGGTAGCTATTCTCAGGAAAACAATGATGCAAGACAAATCTAAGGTAATTTAAAATGAAAAAGAACTGATGGTTTCTGAATACAGATTAAAGAATACTTTTTTTAACTTTTTTTTTACTTTTCCTGAAAGTTTTTGTCTATGATTTCTTTCACATTACTCTTATGGAAATGTTTTGCATTACTACACATATATAACCTATTTTGAACTGTTTGCATTTTCATTGTGGAAGAGAAAAAAAAAGAGAGAATCTGGAACCTCTAAATTTTAAAAACAATTTTTAGAAATTGTTGCTACATATAACTGCTGAAAAAATAAATTACAACAAAAAAAACAAGAATTGATGAAATGGTAAAAGAGACACAAATATCTAGTACAGAGAAAAGTCCTTTCAGAAGTAGAATTGATCTTTTGATGAATGTGACTCTTTCCAATAATGAGATGATTGATGCCTGCTCCAATGATCTTGTGATGAAGAGAGCCATCTACACCCAGAGAACGAATTGTGGGAACTGAATGTGGATTACAACTTAACCTTCTCATTTTACATAGTAACAGTAATATTAGAACAATGATCAATATGAAAGAATTAGTTATTATGATCAATACAATAATTCACAATAATTCTAAAGGTTTCATCATTAAAATTGCTACCTATCTCCAGAGAGATTACTGATAAACTCAAGAGTGGAAATTGAAATGTGTGTCTACTTATATTTATAAATACAAACGTATATATAAACAGAGGTAAATATATACATGTATACAAATATGCACAAACACATATTTTCTTGCATTTTAGTAACATGAGAAATGCAGAAATGCATTTTGCAATATTGATATCATATTGCTTGCCATATCAATGTGTGATAAATGGATTAATGGATAATGAGAATTTGGAACTTAGGATTTTGAAAAGAAGTTTATTGAAATAAATTAAAAAAGAAATTAACTTCAAACAAAAGATTTCATCACATTCAAATAATATATATTAATTCACATAATATAGCACATTTTTTTCATTCCAAAATTATTCCCAAAGATTCATATTCTTTGTCTCCTTAAAAAGTGATAAAAATATAATTGTATATCTTTAGAGTTTGCTTTGTTCAGGACTGATCCCTCACCTAATCTACTTTTCCTCTAATTTATCTCCTCTCTTCTCCTTTCCCTTCCATTTCTCTTTTGAATGAAATGTGTTTCTGTACTTAATTGTGTGTGTGTATATATATATATATATATATATTTCTCTTTTTGAGCCATTCAGATGATAGTGAAATTCAAATATCATATGCCTCTCCCTTCCTTATTTGGACACCTAAATATTTGTACATGCTTATCATTCAAGACATTTTTTCCGAACTTTTCTTCTTCTCTGTCATCATTTTCATTCCCTTCTGTTGTTAAAATCATCAAAAACATAATAGAACCACTTCTAGGACTTGTCTAATTGCATTGCATCTACAAACCCTGATAATGATAAGATTCAAATGGAGAACATGTTTCATTTCCCCATATTTATCATTATTTATTATTATTCATTTATATTTACCATTTAACTTTCTCTTCATTCCTGTGTTGGAACTTCAAAGTTTCTCTGCAGCACTCTTTTTTTTTTTTTTTTTTTTACCAATAATGCTTAATACAAACACACACACATATACATACACACACATACACACACATATATGTATATGTGTGTATAAAAGTATCGATCAGTATTGGGATCAGACATGATAGATATATAAAATAGTAATTTAAGTATCATTTTGCCCTACGGCATTATACTGAGTTTTTCTAGGTAAGATATTCCTGACTATAAACTTGTGTCTTTTGCCATATGAAATATACTAATCTAAGTTCCCTGACATTTTATTGTTATTGTTTAGTCACATCCCACTTTTCCTAACCTTTTTCTCTCCTTTTCCCTCTCCCTCTCTCACTCCTCTTTGATTTCTTTCTTAAGAACTATGCCTTAAACCCAGATCACTCTGGTTCTCATTAATTGGGCAACAATAGATCCAACTTCCACACCTTGAGGAGTGTGCTGGAGCCAGGTCTGAATTTTTCATAAAAGTTGATGATTTAATTTCAGTGTGATCATTAAGAACTTGGACAATGCCAATACTATCAAGGACTTGATGTTTTGTTTTTCTGATTGTCTAAATCATAAAAATGTTAATAATGCAATTAAACTTACAATTAGGTCAGACATACTCTTCCCAGCTCAGCAGAGAGCTGGTTGTTAAATATTTACTAGCAAACCTCTCCTATTGAAACATTGTAAACTATTTTTCAAGTGATAATGTAGAATGGTCTCAGAAACTGAAAGACCTGAGAAATGTTGGTTGTGTAACTGTGACCAAGTCACCTAAGCTCTAAGGACCTTAAGACAACACTCTAAGTCTGGAGGTTGCAAAGCAGGTTTCAATCTGCATGAGTAGAAGAAACTCCACTACTGGAAATATCCTAGCCCATATTTTGACCTATAGATCAGATGCTTTATGCATTTTTAAATCTACCCCTCAAAAATTTCTATAGCACATCTCTCTATAACATATCTAGTATTCCATAACTCTATTATGGACTGTGTCACCCTGGACAAGTTACTTAACTTCTGTCTGTCTCAGTAAACTCAGTGTAAAATGGGCATAATAATAGCACAGGTAAGTGCTATATATACAAAGGATTGTTGTGAAGATAAAATGAAATGATACTTGTAAATCACTTAGTATAGTGCCTGACACAAGTTAGGTACTTAACAAATGCTCATTCTTTTCTTCTTTACTTCTTGATAACAGCAAAATGGAGTTTCAGGAAAAAAAATGAAACTATAAAGACATAGAATACAATTTTTCACCAATATTTTTCTACTCTTTTCTGCCATAATGTGGGTATACTTTCCAAAAAAAATCTTGAACTTAAAAGAGTTGTTGCTATTACTCATGCACTTACATCTCCTTCTTTCTCTAATCAATATTTTGAGCTCCAAATGCAAATCCTAAATATATAGTAAGGAATTTGAAATAAAGTACAGAGCACAATTTGAAAACCATTTCCTTTCTTTTAATGAAAACATGGTATAATTTTATATACCGTAGGTTAATTTGGAAAGATTTTTGACAGAATCTAATTCAAGTAATATACTATAGAAATTAGAAGATTCAGTCGCAAATGGATTGTGAATCCTCAACTATCAGTGACTCCCACATTCAAGTATCTAGCTAGTGACATAGCCAGGGCTAGCGTCCAAATCTATGCATTTTCAATCTAGTGCTGAGCCTTTCTTTCTTTTTTTCTTTCTTTTATATATTCATTCATTTATTTATTTTTAACACACATTGCTATATGAGTGATGTTGGGAGAGAAAAATCAGAACAAAAGGGAAAAACCATGGGATAATGAAAAAAAAAAAAAACAGGAAAAAGAAGTGAATATAGCATCTGTTGATTTACATTCAATCTCCTTGTGAGCCTTACTTAATAATAAAGTTTTATAACAGTATAATTAAATCTATGATTTCTTCTAGAAGTGACATCACATAAAACACATTAACCAAATTGAGTTTTTTAAATGAAAAATATAATCTCAATCATATAAAAAAGAAAGATAATCTCTATGAAATCTTTAATACTACAGAGGGGAGTTCTCAATGAACTATTAAGAAAAATGAATTTATGTTCTCAACTAAACCCAATCACTTTCTCCTTTATAATTTATGTTCACTTGATATGCCCTCTGTCATTTATTCATAATTCTTTTGACAAATTAATGCAGATTTCCTCATGTCTCTCCTAATATAATAAAATATTTTGCCAATTATTATTTTAACTAATTTTCACCATTTACATGGATGACAAAAAGATGATATAATGACTGTCTAAGAATACACACTAAGCCAAAAGAATAGAACACTAGCATTCACTTCACTTTTATTATTTATAATATCTCTCCTATGTGCCTAAGACTTCCCTTCAAGTATCACTTTTCTTTATCACAACATTACTAAGTACATATTCCATTAACAGATGTATTTTAATGTACAAAAATACCACTTTAAAATATGAATAAATACCTAAACTCTTTGCTGTTAGCCATTAGTTTGAAAGGAATCAAATAATAAATTTTAAAATCTAAATGGTCTTTATTTTTAGTCACTTGAGGAAGCTTCTATTATTTTGACACATGCATGGGATATTATTTGCTGCAGGAGAATCTTTATATTCATGTGTTGCTCTACCAGAGGAATCTCTTTTAATTGTTAACAAACATTTTAATCCTCTATAGTCTAAAATTTTTAGTCAATTATATCAGTCTAAAGATGTACTCTACTATAGAATATTACTTGTGAAAACCTCCCTGACCTTTATTAAATATTTTCATAAACCCCATACATTTATTTTGTATTCATGAAAAGATAGGTTGGTGTGTCATTAGATACTGATATTCTCTTGCATTTTTTCTTTTCTTTTCTTTTAGTATTATGTAGTGCACTAAGTGATAGTGATGAACCAATCAAACTTGAAAGGAGGAAACATTTTTGAGTCATATTAACAAAAGGGATTTCTGATGGGAAAATTGCTCATAGGGCTCTCCAAGTCTTCTTGAGGGGTCAAAGATGACTTCTTAGCAAATGGAAATATTCAAGAATACAAGGATGAGAGATGGAATTTATTTATTTAATGAATTATTTATTTCACTTTGTTACTGTTCTCCTGAACTTTCCTTTTATTTCTCCCTATCAGATTCTTATATACAGAGATTTGATGGAAACATATGTAATTATAATGCATGTACTATTTGTCTCACATGACTCTGGAATGCCCAACTACTAAGCTTCAGTTTGGAATAATTAAAATTATATAAATATGTCTCTAAAACCAATTTAGTGATTTTCTGTCAATTGATAGGAAACCATAAATCAAATTTTAATAGAATAGCAATTATACATACTTCATGTATAAAATAGGTATTATTTACCATAGTTTCCCACATTGCTAGCAGGAGAAGAAATGCTACTAGGGAAACTATCTTCTCAGACTCAGATTATATTTCTGTAGGAGCACCTTTTTAGGGTCTCCCATAACCCAATGACTAGTCCCTGCTATTGCTCTGCAACTCCACAGCTGTGATTCTTCTTTTATTCTATAGATTCCATTTACTGTTTTAGAGATGAGCTTTGACTAGGGTGCCATTTTTACTGCAGAGGTAGTTTTCCAATGTTAAATAAGGCTTCCCCTGTGCTGAGCTGCTGCTACCAGATGTAAGAGTGATCCAGTTTCTAGGACTACTTCTTCATAAAGACACTTATGTTCTTCTGTTAGATAGACCAATCAAGAAATTCAACGTAATTTTCAGCTCTTTATTAATCAAACCCAAAATTATGCTGTGTATTTCCAATATGCCTCTTTTGTCCACTCAAATACACACTGCATTCAGTTTGTATTTTTTTAAGTTAGGAATCGCTCTGACAACCTTTGATATTAAGACTGAGGTAAATAAATTCTTTGAAAATGATTATTATTAGAGGAGTGTTTACTAACACCAATATACTTCCATCTACATTCATCTCTTTATTTATTGTCACTTATCCATGAAGAGTGGAAATCAAGGTCTAGTCTTAATCTGTAAGTGCATTTGAAAGCTTTTTCACGTAAAGACTATTGCCAATTGTGGAGGTACTGAATATAATGCTGTATTACTATTTGAGGGATAATTAATAAATAGTCATTCATTAAGGACTTACTTTGTGCCAGGCATTCAGGATACAAAAAGAGGCATAAAATAGTCCATGCCCTCAAGGAGCTTACAATCTAATGGGGAAAATAACATGCAAAAATTACTTACAGACACTCTGTAGGGGGCGGAGCCAAGATGGCGAACTGCAGACAGCATTCTCTGTGAGCTCCTGAGACCTTCCCTCAGACCCAGACAAATTGAGCCTCCGAACTGGTTTTGGAGTGAGGGCGCCACCAAACACGTGGACTACAACGAACTTCTATCAAAAATCTACTTTGAAAAAACTCGAGAGAAAGTTAGTCTCAGGGGAATCGGCACTGGCCGCAATCAGACACCAGTGCGCCCAGGGCAGAAGTCGGACTGCAACAGAGGCAATTTTAGGCACCCAGGAAGTCCCTGGGAGATGCCTGGGCCACTTTGCTCTGCTTGCGGGCAGGTGCTTTAGCAGATCTGCCTTTGGTAAAGTGTGGATTCAGAGCAGCTGAAAGCATGGTCCTAGTGCAGATCTACCCAACCAGCATCAGACCAGGAAGTCAAATCGGCAAACTGCCCCAGGGCAAATTGAAAATGCTTCTGCAGAATTCCCTGCTGGTGAATAATACCTCAGCTGAAAATCATGCACAAGAAGCAGAACAGAGCTCTCACCATAGACAGTTTCTATGGAGAGAAGTAGGGCAGTCCCCAGATCATGAGATTCTGAAAACAATCCCAGATGAAGACACAAAGGCAGACTTAAGCTGGTCTCCTTTTCAGAAGGCTTACCTGGAAGATTGTATAAAGAATCTCAAAAGAGAGCTGTAAGAAGAATGGGGAAATAAATTGAGATCAGTGCAACAGAGATGTCAAAAACTGGAAAACAGGACTGGTGAACCGGAAAAAGAAAACAATTCAGTGAAAAACAAAATTGGTGAATTGGAAAAAAATCACCAATTCACTGGAAAATAAAAATGGTGAATTGGAAACAGACAACAATTCACTGGAAAACAAAATTGGTGAATTGGAAGAAGACAAAATTTCACTGAAAAACAAAATTGGTGAATTGAAAAAAATCACAAATTCACTGGAAAATAAAAATGGTGAATTGGAAAAAATCACCAATTCACTGAAAAAAAAATGGTGAATTGGAAAAAGGCAACAATTCACTGAAAAATAAAATTGGCAAAATGGAAAAAGAATGCATTGAACCAAGAAATTCAATTGGCCAGCTACAAAAGGAGCTAAAAAAGATAATTGAAGGAAATGATATTTTAAAATTTAAAATTGAACAAATAGAAGTAAATGACTCAACAACACTTCAAGAATCAGCCAAACAAAAACAAAAAAAATGAAAAAATAGAAGAAAATATGAAATATCTCCTAGGAAAAACAACTGACTTGGAAAACAGATCCAGGAGAGACAATCTAAGGATTATCAGACTCCCTGAAAGACAGGATGAAAAAAAGAACCTTGATGCTATCTTCCAGGAAATCATGAAAGAGAATTGCCCTGATGTTTTAGAATCAGAAGGCAAAATTGGCATTGAAAGAATTCACTGATCACCTCCTGAAAGAGACCCCAAAATTAAAACCCCAAGGAATATCATGGCCAAATTTCAGGACTATCACACCAAGGAAAGGATAATGCAAGCAGCTAGAAACAGTTCAAATACCGAGGAAGTGTAATTAGAATTACACAAGATCTGTCCACATTAAAGGATCGAAGGGCCTGGAATCAGATATTCTGAAAGGCAAAAGAACTTGGATTACAGCCAAGAATAAGTTATCCAGCTAGAATGAGCATCATCTTCCAGGGAAGAAGATGGTCATTCAATGATACAGGAGAATTTCACCTATTTCTAATGAAAAGACCAGATCTGAACAAAAAATTTGACCTCCAAATACAGAACTCAAGAGAAGCATAAAAAGGTAAAAAGGAAAGAACTCTTGAGAACTATATTTATACTATAGGTATCCTCAAAGAATGGGGGTATAATTCAATTTTTCTTTGATTATAATGGAAAAGAAATTAGAGGTGGAAGGGATACCATGCTGAAAAAAAGGGAGGGGGGAAGGAGGCAAAATAAAGTAAAAATAAAGGAGGTAAAATAAGGCAAAATCTCATAAAGAGACATAGAAGATCTAATAAAATTGAGGGAAAGAAGGGAGGTCAATGAGTATTGTGTAAACCTTACTCTCATTAGATTGTACTATAAGAGAGTATATCAGACACATTTGGCTTCAAAGAAAGGCCTGACCCTCCTTGTGGGAAGATGGAAGGGAAAGGAGGAAAGGAAAGGGATAGACTAATAGAAGGATTAGAGGAAAGGTGTAAAGGGGAGGGAGGGGTTCTAAATGGGGGAGGACTGTTGGTGGGAGGTGGTCATCAAAAATAAAGTACTGGGGAAGGAGGAAGGTAGAGAGGGTAAAGGAAAGAGAAAATCAACTCTTGGTAAGTAAGATGGCAGGGAATACAGATATAGTTATTTTAACTGTGAATGTGAATGTGATGAACTCTCTCATAAAACGGAAGCAGGTAGTAGACTGGATTAAAAGCCAGAATCCTACAATATGTTGTCTACAAGAAATACATCTAAAACATAGAGATACATACAGAGTGAAGGTAAAGGGCTGGAGCAGAATCTTCTATGCTTCAGGTGAAGAAAGAAAGGCAGGGGTAGTAGCAATCCTTATCTCGGATCAAGTAAAAACAAAAATAGATCTAATTAAAAGAGACAAGGAAGGAAAACTATATTTTATTAAAGGATACCATAGACAATGAAGCGGTATCGATACTAAACATATATGCACCAAGTGGTATAGCATCCAAATTCCTAGAGGAGAAACTAACAGAGATGCAAGGAGAAATAGACAGTAATACTATACTAGTGGGGGATCTCAACCTTGCTCTCTCAGAATTAGATAAATCAAATCACAAAATCAATAAGAAAGAAGTTAGGGAGGTAAACGAAAGGCTAGAAAAGTTAGGTATGATAGATCTCTGGAGGAAACTGAATGGTGATGGAAGAGAGTATACTTTTTTCTCAGGGGTTCATGGAACTTATATGAATATTGATCATGTGTTAGGGCATAAAAACCTCAAAATCAAATGCAGAAAAGTAGAAATAGTAAATGCATCTTTTTCAGATCATGATGCAATAAAATTCACATGCAATATAAAGCCAGGAGAAAATAGACCACAAGTTAATTGGAAATTAAATAATCTAATCCTGAAGAATGAATGTGTGAAAGAGCAAATTATAGACACAATTGATAATTTCATCCAGGAGAATGATAATAATGAGACAACATACCAAAATTTGTGGGACACGGCTAAAGTGGTTATAAGGGGTAATTTTATATCTCTAGATGCTTCCTTGCATAAAACAGAGAAAGAGAAGATCAAAGAACTGGGCTTACAATTAAAAAAGACCAAATTAAAAACCCTCAATTAAATACCAAATTGGAAATTCTGAAAATTAAAGGGGAGATCAATAAAATTGAAAATAAGAAAACTATTGAATTAATAAATAAAAGTAAGAGTTGGTTTTATGAAAAAACCAACAAAATAGATAAGCCTTTAGTTAATTTGATTAGAAAAAG